>LUCG01126685.1:0-17349 GCA_001633085.1 Carthamus tinctorius
GGTGGAGGTGGTTTGGTGGTGGTTTGAAGGTGACGGTGGTGGTGGGTGGGTGAAAGATGGTGGTTTACGGGCTATTTCGGTTGCAATGGTATTATGTGAATAAAAAAAGAGAGTTTGATACTATATTGAATACAAAAAATAGTTCAATGGTAATATGTGATCAAAATGAACACTTTATTACCCGAATAGGTCATAACCCCCTTTAAATATTGATTAAAAGTTTACCATTTACAAAATGTATATCTAAATACTCGTTTAAGTGGCTTTTTTTAAATTATGTTTTAGGAAGTAAAAATCGGATGAAAATACATTTAATTTTCATGTGTCTTAAAAGTTAAAATAAAAGATAAGGGGTTGCTATTTGCACCCTTTTAATTGGGGTGTGATTTATCGGGAATGTAAAAAGCATGCCTTAAAATGTAAAAAGAGAGTTTGATGTTGATGTATGTGGGTGTGCAATTCACTTTATCCGATGTGATTAGTAAGGGGTAGGCTATTTACACTTGAATTATCATCCACATCCCAAAAAAATGAATTGCTACTTACATACATTAACATCAATTTTCCCTTTTTACATTCCCAATACATCTCACCCCTTACTAAAAAGGGTGCAAATAGCAACTCCCAATAACTCAGTAAGTAAATCAAAGGGTACAATTAACCTTCTCCAAAGATAATCATCAAATCATTCATGATTTTTATGAATGGAATCAACCCATGTTAGACCTTTGAAGCCCTAAACTTTTTGTAAGACTCCTTAAATGGTTTGGTGGGATTTAGATTGAATTTCATCCTAATTTATATATTTGATTTGAAGGAAAGTTTTAATCTAAAAACCCACAATCAACGGATTTAGATATCTTTTAAAGATGATTACCATTTTAAATCCAAATCCTAAAGATTTTAGTTGCTTTCGTTGCATCTTTAGCCTGATCTTTCATGAAATTTGCTTTAATCTCCTTTGCCTCTAGATCTCATCTACCCGATTATCTCTAAGCAAGCATAACGGGTATGATCATAATGTTTAGAATTAAATGCAAATTTGGTCCCCGTGGTTTACATAAAATAACAACCAAGGTCCCTGTAAAGAATTTTTAACTAAGAGCATCCCTATGGTTTCATTTTTATAATGGATATAGTCCTTCCTACTAACATCGTCAATTAGAGTGATGTTAGTGATGGGTAGTTTAGTCAATCAACCTATTATTTCTATCTACTTTCATTTTTATAACAAAGTTGGTCTCTCCATCAACTTTCATTTTACTAACATATTTAGTCCTTCATTTTACTTTCAATTTTATAATAGATTTGGTCCCTCACTTTAAATAGTATACAACAAAAAGTTATTATAGTTAAAGTAGATATAAAAATGCAAATTAATTAAGTAATTTACTTAAGCTAATTAATATACACTAAGAACTATTATATTCAAATGTTAAACTAATAAACATATATCAAGTATAAAAATGCTATAATTTAGATTATTAGTATTATTTTAATGAATAATAAAAAAAATTGAATGCTAAAATTTGGCACTATGTTGTCTTTCGCAATTCTAGAAGGAAATTGTCTAATCTACTTTAGTCATTTAAAATTAAACTTGTAATAAATTTAAAACATTAGGTACCACTTTAAAGCATAAAAAATTAAGTTAATCATGCATTTTTTTGTGAATAAATAAAAGTCATTATAACTTTGAGTACCATAATCAAATATAAACCCTATTAGATTATTTACCGGTATAAATTATGTAAGTGTTAATTTAGAAAGATATGATCATATAGATAATGATAAAAATAGTCTTTATGAAGTGATATGAAGTGCTAAATTATAATTTTTTATGTTTGACATATATTTATTAATTTATCATTAAATTACAATCATTTTAATGTATATTAAATAGCTTGAGTCAATTATTTAATTTATACTTTTATATCTTTTTAATTATAGTAATTTTATGTTTACTAAATTAAGAGACCAAATCTATTACAAAATTTATAGTAAAAGAAGGGACCAAATATGTTATTAAAATGAAAGTGAATAAAAATGGAAGGTTAACTGACTAAACTACCCCTCATTAATACCACTCTAATTGACAAATGTTAGTAGGAGGGACCACATCCATTATAAAAATGAAACCATAGGGATACTCTTAGTTAAAAATTCTTTGTAGGAACCTTACTTGTTATTTATGTAAACCATTTTATTTTTTTTTGATAAGATTCATCTGGACATTGGCCAGACTACATCCTTGGTAATTTTTACCGAGAGCTAAAGCATGCTCCCCTGGGATTACTACTCAATTTTACTCTAATGTTTGAATTTCGTTTTGATTCTACAACCCCAACAAGATTTATAATATAATGTAATTGAAGTTCACGCCAACAAAATTTACAAGAAAACAATAATAATTCAACCCTACAAACCAAACACATCAAAAATTCCAAATTTTACTCAAAATTCAAACCCCTCAAAATCATTCCGTCAAACCAAATGAGCTCTTAGTTTTATAACTATATAGACATACTTGATTATGGTTTTTATGCTTACACCTCCCTCGTCCTTTCTTTACCCATTCAAAAACACACCCTTTAGTATTCATTCTCATCGTACAATACCGTCTCTAGTCTCTCATTAAACCTTCAACCAAGACTACTTTACACATTATTTATTACCAAAATCAGATAAAATAGAAAATGCTAATAAATTTGAACGTGATATCTTAAGTCTCGCATAAAGTAGTTCATACTTCATAGTGATGTCTTCTCCCTATTAGTTTTATGTTACTGTTGCTTAATTTGAAATAAGTACACTCATACAGTCGTTTTGAAAATTTTCAACAGTACCAAGACAAAATGTTGAAATTGTAAATCTACGATATTTAAACCGTTCAACACAAAACTGTCTTAATCCAAACTTAATCTATCTAATGCTTAATGAGATAAAAACACATACAACAACCCTAAGGCCATATAGAGTTCCCATTCTTGTTTTGAATTTGGTATTTTAATAAAAATAATCCTAATTGCTAGCTTCTTCCCATCTTCAACTAATAAAGTCTTCTAATGTTCTCCAAAAAAACTATCCTATTTCATATCCTGCATCACACCTTGAACCTACCAATTGCCATCCTTAGCCACTTGACCCTAACTTCTTGTTCAAGCACCACTAGACAACAAGTGATGGTGATAATAAGCATGATATGGGTTATCCATTTTGGACTTAATGCAAACAGAACAAGTAAAATAGCAAGATATGAACCCCCCAGCTCATTCCAAAACAATCCAATACAGTTTTACATTTAAAAAAAAACACACAACCATTGTCATTTTAACTGAATAATCATGAGGCTTCCCTCCCTCTCCTACTTTAAACACCTGACCTGCACCAGATAAAAACAAGTATCCCCCACCAAAACGAATAGCAATCTCCCATCACCCATTCAACAAACCCTTTTGCAAATAATTACTTACCCTTATAAAAGTATCACAATCCTATTAGAAAAACAGTAGAGCAAGCTTTCATGACCAACATAAACATATTTCTCCAAGTTCTACCAGTAGTAAATTCCACATCCTAACATCAGCTCATCCATGATTCTTGGTATACACGAAATGATAAAAAGTTACCTTTACCTGAAGATGTACCAAAACAATAGCAAACCATTCCTCTTTAACTGCACCACACCATTGTTGAAGATAGATGTAAGCGAAACATTTGAAGATATCACACCTAAAATCATGGACTTGATGATGCTAGACTGGCATTTACAACTTTATTGAAATGACGTAGAAAAGTGAGTAGATGTGAGCATTGCTTGGACGATAACTAAAAACAATAATCAAAGACAACTTAAGTACTAGTTAGTTTGTTAAATCATGTCCTACAATCTAACACGATTCACTATTTCCATAACTATAATACTTTTTATATCCTTATCAGTTCATTAAAATCCGGGTGACACCAAGGAGATTGCTATCAATTAAGTTGGGGTACACTAGCTTTATCATACTTACTGCACCTGATACGAAGGGAAGCACCATCTAACTCCAAAATTAACATAGGTTCATGTCATGGGTATCTTTACGAGTTGTTTGCGATCAAAAGATTACTACTATTCTGACCTGCCAAATGAAACAATAGTTAAAACGCACATCAACAAACTAAATTTATGGCAACAGAAAGTCGATAGATAATGTAATGTCTTACTGCTAAAGACAAACTGCAGGCCTTAAGCCTCTCCACCTGCCTTGCCAGCAACGGTCGCCTTCTGTTTAGATATGTAGGAATCATTAGCTGATAAAGCAGCACATAAACATCTTACAATTTATAAGAACACAAGTAGGACTTACCGGTTCAATTTTTCCATTGCCATTTGTCTGCGTTCCCGAAAACCTGTAAAATAATTATTCAGTCTATTGCTCAAACTAGAATACGGGTCTCCAACTTCTACCCCGATGGCAACTGCACAATAAAATGCCTAAATTATAAGCAAAGAGACCAGTTTTGTTGATAAAGTACATACCTGAGTGCCCTTGCTTTCTTTTTCTGTTCTTCCAGAGGATCAGCACTTGAAGCTGATCCAAACCTAGAAAGTCTGGCCTTCTTCTTCTCATCTTCCTCTGTAGGTGTTGATTTTGTGATCCCAAATCTGAGCATTGAGCAACAGAGCATTTAGTCATCATAAAAATGAATAGAACACCGATGAGTCGTAAATGAAAATAACAGCCTATTGAATTTTTGATAAATTGTATGCTCTCAACAACCTCTCCGCTCTAGCCTTCCTTTTGAGCTCCTCGGCTTTCTTTGTAGCATCTGATCCTTGTGAGCCAGCTGCAGTACCAAACCTGAAGTACAACAGGTCTTAACTTGATAAGTTCAGATCATTCATCACATTTTACAATCACAATAACAGCATAAACACTCGACATGCAGTCAACACTAACATTAGTGTATACAGAGGATGAAGAGAAAATCCACAATTTACACACACATGTATCTACCACATAGCAAGAGGGTTACAACTTTACACAAGCCAATACAGAACATTAGCAACATCATTTACTATGCACTTTTGTTAAGGAACACACAATACATTTGTGTCTCTAGAATGAACAGAAACACATAATGATCCTGATAAGAGTGTGTCAGATCTTGGGAATCTAGTAGAGCTCATCAGATTATATCTATAACTGAACACCCTAGTCAAATACTATTAACACAAAACTTAAGCATCTTCATAGCATCTCAATCTGAATACAACAAAAAGAAGCATAAGTTTTTTACAACTCTTATGCCAATGACTTGTCAATATAGACCATCTCGGTTGACATAACGGAAATGAAAGGAACATGGTGCAATCACATAAGACTTGGAAATTGTGGTAAAATCGAGATGATCAAATTAATAAAATTTATAATACTACAATATCACAACATACCTTTGAGCTTTCCAAATAAATTATATGTACTTCAATTAATGAACGAAATGACTGAATTTTTTCCCCTATGCTGTCAATAACTTCTTATATTGTACACTACAATGTATATGATTCTAAATGGAATGACAATGAAAGCAATAAATGTATTTGATCCTTCCTAAACATTTACTTGGCTTCTATCAATGGTATACAGCTTACTTAGTCTTTTCTTGCCTGTAAGGACCAAATTAAAAGGCAAACATATATAAGGAAACTTCAATGCAGCCTAAAAATCCAGACCCTGTAATGATAATAAGTCAAAACATTGACTGTTTTAAGTATATTAAAATGAACAATGATTGGCACAGACAGGAAGTGCACTTAAAGATGATAAAGTTTCAAATATCTTATTTCTTTTAAGGACAAATATCACAACAAATACAACTTTCTATTTGACTGCACAAAACAAGGCATATAACAAAATGTTTCTGCACTTCAAGGTCACGGAGTTGATTCCTTTAGCCCTAAAGACAAAGATCACAACAAACGTGACTTTCTAATCGACTCCAAAAGATCGATCTACGAAGTGAGACATATACATATCTTTTGATAAAAGCCATCATACCATACATTCAGACAAAGGTGTGAAGGATTGAATGCTCTGTTGAGATAAAGTCAGACAAGCATTTTCACAATTAACACCCTGAAAAACTATGGTTATTCCCGATAAGAGTTGTAAACAATTAGTAATAAGATGACAAAGAAGAAAGAGTAGATTGAAAAAGAGAAGAAAGCAAACTCTTGGAAGCAGTAGAAAATTAGGATCAGAATGAACAACATATCATACTACAAATAGTCATTGGGATAATAGGCGGTTCCCCCAAAAAATCAGTAAGCGAACAATAACCTAAGCAACACTGAGACGATTTTTTTCTCTCCATAAAATCGAATATCCTGCTATGAAAAGTAAACCCTAGTCACAATCCTCTTAACATAATAATCACTCACGCAGGCATAAAAAACGGAAAATTATTTGTCCTGCTACAATAAAACCTAATGGCACGAAAGTTAAACCCTAGTCCTAATTCCTTTATAACTGAAACGGGAACAACGGTGCAAGAAAATCAGCACAACTCATAAGAACCCTAACCCTAACCCTAACTTCCAATGTAAAATAAACGGCATAAAATCATCTCGATGTGTATAAAAACCGAAACCCTGGCTTCGCAGAGGAGAACATATATATACAAGTAGAAAAAACAAATAAAAAACTGCAGCAATATGATATGATCACCTCTCGGCACGAGAATTCCGTTTTTCTTCTTCAGAGAGCTGAACCGGCATACCAAACCGCTCCGCACGGCGGATCTTCCGCTGCGTATCGTTAACGGAAGCACCGTCTTCGCCGTTGTTGCTATTACTGTTATCCGCCGTCACCGTTACCGTCACCGGATCTGTAGTTTTCAACTTCGTTTCGCCGGAATCACCGTCTTTGCTGTCGATGGGGACAGCTGGCGATTTCTCGCCGGTGACTCCTTCGGTTGTTGTGGCAGGAGCCGCGTCTAGAGTCTTCGGAGGATGGTCGTCGGTCTGAATCGCCGTCGTATTGGAAGCCGCCGCCGTCGCCGTGGTCGTCATTGAGTCGATGAGTCCAAAATGATTCGATTTCCCTGACAGAGAGATGAATGATGATGGGATGATTTTTTTTGCCCTAAATCCTGATGTGTGATCACCCCTTCGCCATTATATTCTCAGCTAGGGGTTGTTTAGCTACGCGGTTGAAAAGACAAGGGGTCAAAGTGTAAATAATAAAATTGATTTTTTATTGGTTAAGCGATGAGTACCACTATCAATTTTGGGTTCATCCCAATACTGACACATCATCATATCAGCTTTCGACTATGTCACTCTCAAATCATCACAACCTTTCAAATTTCGTAGCACAATCTTTTATACCCACTATATTTTTTTCAATTATTTTTATATATAAGTGAAGAGAGAGAAGGAGAGTGAAATGAGCGGGCTTGTGAAATCGAAGGTGAAACCAGAGGAAGTCGTACTACTAATGGATTGAGCCCGAATTTACCAATGTGAGCTCGAAGCCGTGCCCAAACTAGTGATACACATATGGCCTTAATAAAAATAGCAGTACGGTGTGGATATTTTCTTTAAAATATAATAACAAATAAAAGCAAATTACATGAAAGCATTTTTAGCTAGTTATGTTACTTATGTAGCTGGTTTAATTTTTTATTTTGTTCCATTTACTATATATTTTTACCTTTTTTTAGTAAAAGCGTACATTAAAATTTGACACATATAAACCAGTTAAGATTAATGCATCAACTTATGAATCTTAGAGACATGTGAGAAATTAGTGAAATAAATTATTTCCATGTATATATTTGCTTACTGATTTTATAAACGATTATATATAAATTAATAATATTATGATTAAACCAGAAATGATACTCATGTTCTTAAAAATCAAAAAGAAAAAGAAATGAATCACAATTCTTTTGGAGACTTTTAAACAATGTTATTCCTCTTAGAACCAATCTTGTTCAAAGGGGAATACTTGTGAAGTAGATGTGGAGACCTTAGATCATTGTTTCTTCTTATGTCCTAGTATTGAATGTGTATGGTGAAAAGTTTGGGGGTGGTGCTGCTCTTCTTCCCCGTAGCCTACTTCGATTGATTCTTTTAAGCAGTGAGTGTTTATCTCTTGGTGAGAAATCAGTGCAGGGCTTGGTTTTTTCAACTATTGGTGTGGATGTTCTCTGGTTAATCTAGAATTAGAGGGATCGCATTACGCATTCTGATGTTGACGTTGTGGCTCGAGTCAAATTGGAGGATCGATTTCCTGGCATTCAAAGGCTATCTGCACTTTAGATTGCAAATAGGTCCAAGGATCTTAAAATAAATATGGATAGATGGTTTCAAAATTCAATGTTAATGATTTTCTCCTAAGGCCAATAATTAAATTTAGGTTTGTAGATTCTTGTGGCTGTAAAGACTCTTTTGTACTCCTTTTTTGGGTTTGTCCTAGCTTGAGACTAGTGACTTTAATAAATTTATTGAGTTTTCTAGTCAGGAGTAATGATCATACCGAAGCTCCTTAACTAGTTTTCTCTTTTTTTCACTATTCCAAAAAAAATAATAGATAGATTAATCGGCATGTTAACTCTTGTTGTTATTTTGTTTGTTGGATGTGTTTGTCCTTTCCAAGGATCGTTTTGGTTTGTTGAGGCTTTTTAGCTCTGCACCTTACAAATCCTTGCCTTATTTTGTTTCTACTTCGTTGTATCTAATATATGTGCTTTGTCTTAAAAAAAACCATCAAGTTAAATAACACAAGTGATTTATTAAAATATTCATTTTATTGTTAGGTTTTTTGTTTGAGATCTAGATTTTGGTGCTTCAAGTTATCTTATGGATACCTCTCAATTACCCTATCATCATACTTTAAGGTTATGTTTAGTATATATAAGCTAGTTCATCCAAACATGTACCATAAGTTAGCTTATTGAAACACTACTTGGAGTAGTTTTTTGTAACTTCTTCCAATTATACTCTTATTAATATTAATTATTAAATTAACAGATATCCTTTCTGGTCATTTAACATACGCATAAGCTAGTTTTGTCAAACATAATTTGTTCATAAGCTAGTCAGCTAGCTTATCAATCAACAACTAACTTATCTAACTAGTTTGCCAAACACAGCCTAAGTAAATTTTTTAAGGCAAACTTTATGGGTTTTATTTGGCATTTATTGGGTTTAATATACCCTTGAAATTATGATTAGTACCTGATTTGTCTCTTATATAAGGTTCTTAGAACAAGACAATGTATGCCAACTCAAGGGATTTTTGTGGATGATTTAATTAAAGAGTTTGGGTCATATTTTGGTGGTCAAAATTTAAACTGAAAACCAGATTTGGTATAGATGACAATTTTGAATGTTTGGGTGAACCATAAAAATACAGAGATAGAAATTAGAAAGCAGTGTCCAATAATACAAAACTTGCTCAAATCAAACAGATGCTGTGTAAATACATTTTATATCTATCTATCTATCTCTTATACATAATATAACTGTACAACACCATAATGCAAAATACAGCAGTCTAGTAAAGGGAATCAGAGACTGTCTATAACATTAACAGATAGTAACAACAACCTAATACAGATACCCACAAACAACCAAAACCTCGGATACCACAACCAACCACGAAAAATAGATGCCGTTACATAAACACACCCGATCATGGTCATCTGACTACTTCCCAACCGTACCTACTCTACGAGAAACCTGTAAACATGACATTTAAGGCTCGTCAGATACACACTCGAGTGGGGTCCTTTGGTTAAATGACCTTCTCACATTTTTCTTTTGAATCCGTGACCTTTTGATGAGTTTGAGAATGGCACTGCTTGTTGGTGGTGCACTGCAACTTTTAGATAGGCCTGAAGGGTGAAATCTTGCAGCCTAATTCACTAGACAATACCCAAGTGTAATACTCAAACTCAAGACCTCTAAGTTATACTAACAAGCCCAGGTGAGTGTGTAAAACTTATATGTTTTATTAGGTGTCCATTGAAATAAATTTACTCTAAGGCAGCATTACCTCTGCTGCATAGTGATGATTTGGAGAAAACAGGACCAAAAGACGCATGCCCATGAAAGTTAAAAGAATCTTTTGGTGTTATTTTTCTCAGATCCACTGCCACTACCACTGCCGCTGCCACTGCTGCTGCTACCATTCAGTCTCTTGTCATTGTCTCGTTTTGATCTAGGAGGAGTGGAAGGTGAGCAGCGTGAGTTTTGGATGGGATGGATTTCAGGGTCGTATTTCTGTGAAGCAAGGTAGCTCAAGGCTGTAACAACATCGGCTATAACTGGACGCATGTTGGGTTGTTCCTGGACACACATTGCTGCAACAGCAAGTGCCTGGTACAACCCCCTCGCAGGATACTGGCCTTGGAGCACCGGGTCTGCTATCTGGAAGAACTTCATTCGATCTTTAAACAAAGGTCTAGCCTGAAATTAATAAAGTAGAATTAGATTGTGTGCCTACAAGCATGAGCAAGAACTTAAGATATTACATTATCTAGGATGGAGAGACAACATTATCGCAACATTAAATTATGACCAATAATTTAGGATTCTGACCTACCATGTATCCATATTTCATTGAAAACATAGATTAATATGTAATTTTAATGAGTGAAAACACTTACCCATGCAACCAAATTCTGCTCGCCTCCTGTTTTAGAATTATCAATTGCTTTTCTGCCTGTGATGATTTCCAAAAGCACGACGCCAAAGCTATAGACGTCTGATTTTAGAGTCAATTGTCCAGTCATGGCATACTCTGGGGCACAATATCCGTAGGTGCCCATGACCCTTGTAGAAACATGTGTGTTATCCCCAACAGGGGCGAGTTTGGCTAACCCAAAATCAGATAGCTTTGGATGGTATGATTCACCAAGCAGTATGTTGGAGCATTTTAAATCTCGGTATATTACAGGTGGACTGGCTTTGTCATGTAGATACTCCAGCCCTCTAGCAGCTCCGGCAGCAATTCTCATTCTGGTATTCCAATCAAGTCGTTTCTTGCCAGGCGAGGGGTCTGCAAGACAAGAAATAAGACTCCAATCACCAAAAACAAACCCAAAATAAATATCACTCCAATCACCAAAATACATTTGCACAATTTGTTCAAAATCACTCACATCTTGCAAACAAAGGTTTTTCTTTGACCTTTTCACAAGAGTTATGGTTAGTTTGCAGTGAAAAGCCAAGTATGATGGTGCAAAAAAGAAAAATCGATAATTCAATATAAGGAAATGCACATACCATGAAGATGGTCATCCAGGGATCCCAGACACATGTATTCATAAACCAGTAATCTTTGATCTCCATCAGCACAATAACCAATCAAGTTAACAAGATGTGGGTGGTGAAGTAAACCCAACATCAGCACTTCTACTAGGAATTCCCGGTTCCCTTGCAGTCCATTGCGATCCAGTTGCTTGATGGCTACAACCTACACCAATGGCCAAATATAAACACAAATGTTCACAATTCCGACTTGGCAAAGACTACAAATCAGGTTGCTTTTAACAAAATTAGTGTTCTTTTCATTTTCGTGTCATTCTTATTTTTTTATGTTGTTTTGAGATGATAAGACTTGCATGAGTCATACAGAATGGGAACAATGGCCAAAGGAATATCAAATATGACTCCTCAGCAATGAAAGTTTCATCAGGACAAACATTTTGTGCGTTTTAGCAAGGCACTTCAATCCAAATATATGCTTATGGAAAAAGGGTAATCACTACCAATACCATGTGATAGATTATTTGATAGGTCCTATGTTCTTCAAAATAAAAAGAGACACCTCTATTGTTGTTAACCTTTTATGTTTACCAATACAAACGTAAAATGGATTTTGTAATTCAGTTCGGCAATAGTTTTCAAATTGTAGTGCTTGCTATGATGTCAATGTAGCTATAACACCCTCTATCCCAATAATATGCAAAACTTCTTATTTTGGATTATCTAAAGAATGCAACTTTTTTATGAAACAGTTCTGCACAAAACTACCTATTTGTCCATTAGCAATTATACAAGATGTTGGTGAGATTGATTTATGGATCAGAAATCTTCTCTATTGTGACATATAAGAAGGATTTTAGGCATGTGCGCATTTAAAAAAAGTGTTAAATCAAATGTTCTATTCTTTTTGGGACAGAGGGATGATCAGTTTCTGATGGGGTAGATAATCCACAATGATTTTAAAGTTAAAACATGACCAAACTGATTATTTGATGTCAAGATGCGTCTTCTTCAAAATGGTGTGTATGTTAAAATATTAAAAGGACTGACTTGCTTTCACCAATAAATAGATTATGTGCAAAGAAAATGAACTAACCTGATTTGAACCTTCCAGTCTCCCTTTATATACTCTACCAAAACCTCCCTCTCCAAGAAGACAATCACCCCTGAAATTTTTAGTTGCAGCTGCCAATTCACGAAATGTGAATGTTTGTGCAGCACTATGATCTGATCCCCCATCTTTAATCGAGTCCTTCGTTCTGAACAACGGGTTTGACCTAATACTCTCTAAAACATATATATGTGAGAAACAAAAAACACGAAACCATTACACAAAAAGCAAAAATCGTCATACAAAAAAAATACCGGATCTGAAAATCCATTTTGAAATGGAATTGAAGTTACTTGTTTCATCATAAAAGCGCACCAATTGATCAAGGATACACTTGAAGCAAGTCGAAAGGTTGCAACAAGAAACTGAGAATTCCCAAATAGAAAATGTCAAAAAGAAACAGCTAAAAGATCAAGGGGTTGTCCTACTGGGACTTGGTGTCTCATGAAACATCAAACATCAAGGTTTGCAATTCAGATCCAACCGGACATTATCAACTCCTTTCCAGAAAGGCTAAAGGTTATTCAGCAATTTGAAGGGGAAGCTTTGCATGGACCACATAACTAATCAGGAAAAAGGACACATTTAATAAAAGAATATCACACATTAAAGATGAACTGCTTATGGAAAAATCTTAATCATACAGCTCAAGAGTCAAGAAGACGATAAAATCCTGTTCTGCAACCTATCAAATCTGGTGTAAGTAACAATTGAGTCCACAAGTAACATGTATAGAAAGTAGCTCAATATTTCCAGTAAGCTTTGCTTCAAATATTTGATCTCTTGCACAAACACACACACACACACATAAAAATGAAAGAAAAACATAATTGAAGCCTAATAAAGAGGAAACAGCAACATTTAGAAACTCAATTTCTTTGAGGAGGATGCACACATCTAACATAAGATTCAAAATTACCTAATCCTAAAGAAAAAACCTAATAACACAATTCAAATACTGAATCAATAGCAGTTATAAGAATCATTGGGCATAATGAATTAAATAATCAGATAAGTTAACAAGTTGTATGAAATGATTAGCGACAAGCATCAATCAAATGGGTGTTGAAATACAATGAATTTTGAATGGAAAAAAAGGGAGCACCTGATGAGGGTTGAATGGGATCGAGGGAGCGATTCTTCTTCCTCTTCTTCTTTGGGGTAGGCTTAGATTGGCCAGAGCATGGAAACCATCCCATTCTCTCTCCTCTTCTCTTCTCTTCTCTTCTCAAACAGTTGTTGTAAACGAGGAGAGTAGTCAACAAGCTCAATAAGAGAGAGATTGATTTTATTGGTAAAACTGAGATTCGATAAAAATGATAGCAGAAAGAAAAAGGTTGGTCTTCTAGAAATTAAATTATACACGAATCAAATAATCACAACATAAATGTTATTCATTTCAACATGATACTTTTAGTGGAGAATGACATCAATTTAAGAGAATATGAGAATGAATCTTAGCCACATATCTTTGGTTATGGTGGATGTGACCATGGAGGATTGACGTAATTCATGGGAGAGTAGAGATTATTAAAGGGGGACCACGGTCAAAGTCGCCTTTATTGACCGGATGAGTGGTTGAGAATCATTCTCGTATTCTCTTAAATAGTTATCATTCTCGCATGATCCTTTTTCTATATATATACATATATATATATATGGGTGGGTTCAAATATGAACCACTTTTTGGTTGTGAATGTGAGGACAGCCGAGAGCGCGATAGATTTTTGGGTATAGTTTGATACATTTTGAAGAGCTATCCCCTTTTTAAAAAGTACATTAAGATAAAATGATAAAATATTTTAATTATAATTAATACCTAAACATCTAAAATAGAAAATCTATTGAAATTAAATATAATATTTTTTAAAGCATCTCCAACCTTTTCTTTACGATAGAGAAAAATGAGACTTGTGTTTTCAAAATTGCTTCAACAGATCCTCTATGTGGTTCGTTAAAATAGAGAAACTTACTTTTGTATTCATTTACACCAATGAAATTGAATCATTATTATTTTATATAATTTTTTTAAAGTATATTGAGTTGATAAATTTATAGTATATTCTAATAATACGATAGATGTCGAAAAAACTCTAAAACTTGGAAATATATTGGAATTAAATATAAATATTTTTAGACATTTTGGCTTTTGAATCTTTATTTTAAAGAAATTACAGAAAAGTTATGGGGACATGGCTGCTCAAAAACCCAACCAACTCAATCTACTCAACCCGAAAACCCCCCAAAAAAGTTAACCCGGCATATAATCGATATAAAATTAAGGCAACTAGAATATGTTGGATTAATATTGGGTTAGGGAAAAAGTAACCCAACCAAGTTGGATTGATATTGCATTGATAAAAGTTTTAGCGCATTATTTAAAATCATTTATATTTATATTTAATATGAATAAGTTACAAAACACAATTCCATAATAATGAGCAAATGGAACTCATAAGAGGATTGTTGGAAAGTTACATGTTATTCCTAAATATTTGATGAACTTGTATTTTTTTCTTAAAGATTGATCGTATTTCAAATGAAGAGTTATTTATTTTATGTTTTAAATGTCGTTTTTACTTTGTTTAAAAACAATCTGATCAAACCAATCAATCCGAACAGGTTGGGTTGCACTTTCGTTTGGGTTGTGTTAGAAATTTTCAAACCATCAATATTAGATTGATTAAATGACTTCTATCACGGATCAACACAACCTGTAAACATCCTAGTAAAAAATGTTTAAAATTTTTCTATCTATTTCAAAAAATTGTAAAAAAAACTTGTCGGAGATGCATTTATTATGCAGCCAACAAATGTTGAAATTTTATCTCTTTTTTCTCTTCCTAGACTTTTTTTTGGCAATAAGATAATGAATTAGGATCAGGTGAGACAAAACTGTTTTCGTGAGATCAATATCTAACGTGTGAAACTTCACACAAAAAACACCGCGAAAGTATATAAAACTCGAATACACAGACCTAAAAATCACTTTCGATACAAAAAAATATCCAAAACAAGGAAAAAAACGAAACCTTCACAGCTCAAATGCTATGAAGGTTACAAATAAATAATGCGAACTTTCACAGCGGAAATGCTGTGAAGGTTTCGTTTTTTTNGTGTTTTTTAGTATGTTTTTATGATGAATGTTCAATTTTTTTTTACCTTTTACAAATGTTTTGATGTGAAGTTTCATATAAAATATGTTGGTCTCACCAGTCTCACCAAAACAGTTTAGTCTCACCAGAACTTAACCCATAAAATAATTATTCTTTGATACAAGTCGAACAATATTTGAGTTAAAGAACAATTTTACATCTTTTTTTCTCCTTTTTACATGCTTTGGTTTATATACGATTAAAGTGCATCTTTTTAAAATATATCTTAGAAATGTAAATTGAAATAAAATATTTCTATATACGATTTCTTTTTGAAATATAAATTGAAAGAAAGTATTTTTATGGATAAATAACTTGAGAAAGTAACTAACTATTCGATTTGTACACATATTAGCATTGAACTATTTTTGTACTTGATATACTATTGAACTATATTTTTTTGTACACATTATACCATTTCTACCGATAGTAGCCTGTTTTGTATTACGTGGCAATGACATAGCATGTTAAATGACTTAGGATAACAAACTATTCTGTTTGATGACATTTTACCATTAAACTTTTTTTGTGTACTCAATATACCATTGAACTTTAATCTTCCATTGAAAACCATTGTTTTTCTTCTCTTCTGATTTTGAAACCGTTAGTTTTGGAATCAATATAATTTGATTGATTCTCGATATAAATTACCACAAGATAATGTTTAACAAATGAGGTTGCTTGATTCTCGTCTTTTGCCACAGTTTGACTTTTCGTGGTGAATAGTGTGTTGTTTTAGCTTAGATGATAAAAAGATGTTTTTCTTTTGTTCTAAATGATGCATTGTTGGCATGGTTAGAACAAAAATGAAGGTCATTGGTAATCTGATTATAATGCACAATGTTTTTTATATAACATTGTTGCGTCAAACAGCAGTCATGTTGGGAAAAGTTAAAGAAGCAATCAGAATTTCCGTTACTACCATTTAAATTTTATTTCTACTCGGTTGGTTAAAGTATGCATTGAGTATCTAATGAAAGAAACAAATCCAACCATCCAACATAAATGACACTTTCTTATCCCTTTGATTCCAATTACAAAGATAAAGATGGATTATGGTAACATTTGAACAATTAGAAAAAGTTTAATGGTATATTGAGTACAAAAAAGATCAATGGTAAAATGTGATCAAACAGAATAGTTCATTACCCTTATAAGTCTTTTAACATGTCATGTCATTTGCCACGTGTATCAAGTAATTGCCACGTAATACACCAAACTGGAAAAAAGGGCTATACCTGATCATAATGATATTATATATATTAAAAAAAGAGTTCAATAACATATTAAGTATAAAAAATAGTTCAATAATAACATGTATAGGAATCGAATTTCAATTACTCTCCCAATTCATTTGCCCTATTTCTATGTACAATCTTACTTTTGAACCATGACACGTTTTCTTTTTGAACCATGACACATGGATGAAAAGAATTAAATAATGATATAAAAAGAAATTCTTAACGTGTATGATCAAGTCATCAATGCATGATAGCAAAGTTAATGGTAAATTATTACTAAAAATATAAATTTAAAATACAGGTAAATGACGCATAAAACCACTGGGCCTGCCATGCAATTACAATTTCTTATTAGAGTAAACTACAATTTTGGTCCCTCAGGTTTACAAAAACCAACGAAAATGGTCCCTGAACTTCAAAAACTACACGAATGGTCCCTATTGTTTGCATTTTGCTTTGAATCAAGTCCCTGCTCACTAACCCCGTTAAATACTCAGTTAAATAAAGGGTACTTTTGCTAGAATGAAAGAAGGAGAGTCAAAATGTAATTCTTTCTTTTATCTCTCTATCTTTCTCGTT
>LUCG01126720.1:0-12280 GCA_001633085.1 Carthamus tinctorius
GAATTCATTGTACTCAAAAGATGAATCATTCTTCAAAATTACATGCAGCCTGAAAATGAGATCCCTGAAGCGAATATGACCAAGAATACCTTCTTGAACTCCTGCAGTCTCTTCTGGAGTAAGATGACCTTCGGCTCTTTCTGAGAATATAATTCTGTTGATGTGAAGAAGAGTATCAGAGGAATACTTGTGAACTTCAAATGGATTGAAGAACCTCTGAATACCATCTTGATCAATAAACATAAAACCGTATGAAGGAGTATGGATGATAGTATTGGCACACATGGTTACAATCCAGGCAAGTCTATTGTTTTTTTTTGGATAAGGTTCACCTGGGTTTGCCCAGACTACATCCTTGGTAATTTTTACCGAGAGCTAAAGCATGCTCCCTAGGGATTAATACTCAGTGGCCCCTGGTTGCTCACCCCCGGATTCGAACATGGGTGGGTTTTTCCCTATCACCAAGCCTTAACCAGTAGGCTGCCCCATTGGGGTTCAGGCAGGTCTATTGTTTGGAGCACTCTGGTAGAATCCTTCTGCACTTAACCTTAAGGCCACTTCAAAATCCCTTCTGTTAGTTGCCTTAACATGCTCCCTCATGACCTCATTAATCCTTCTGATGGCAAGAATGAAAGAACCATTTTTTTCCAAGTTCTTAGTCAAGACTGAGTGGATGAATGGTAAATCATAAGCACAGAGGCTAAGAAGATCGGCATCTGAAAATTTCCAAACTCTGTTGTCTTCTCTCACAACTTCGTACCTTGCATAGTAGACAGACCTGTCCAGCATATGCGAGAGGCTCAATCTATGAAACTTGATTATGGCCAGAATAGTGAAAACTTCACTCATTGGCTTAGCCTTCTTTGTTAACTTTGTGAGTGCCTCGAAGTTAGGCATTCCAGTGATTTCTGGATAAAAGACAGGCTCGACATCCTTTTTTTTGTACATATAGGCATGAACTTCCTCCAGAGTGGTTAAAGGCTTAGTTTTGGGAGACGGAGCTCTAGGAGTCTTGTTCATCCTTTCAATAGCATCTTCTACTCTGCCCTTTAGTGGTGATGTTTGAACTTCAATATCCTCTAAAATTTTCTGAGGATTCTCTACAGAAATGATTGGATTGATAACACCAGCAAGAGCATCAAAAGTGCCATGAGAGGTGTCCTGCTTTAAAACCACTTTCTGTGAGCTTTCACCAAGCTTAGTTCGAGGTTTCTTGCCTTTTCTGACATCAACCATAGAGGCAATAAGAGCTTGTTTTAATTCTGGATCCTGAAGCTTCCCGAACTTAGACCCAATCTGCAAGCGATCAAGACTTGGAGCAGGAGAATCGGAATCTTCAGAGGCTGAGGAGAAGGAAGAGAAATCCGACGAATGAGCCTCTTTGGTGGATTGAACACCCTTCCCTTTGTCCTTTCCAGAAGTGGGACCTCCCTTAGAAGATTTACCACCACTGAAGAGTTCATTTGGAGAGGTGACAATTAGAGGTTGAGATAGAGCTTTGTCCTTCTCCCCCTCATGATGATCAGAATCATCATCCTTCTGGTCATCATGCATAACTTTGGCAGCTTCTGTGGAACAAGTGTTGGGAGGAATGCGCGAAACACGTTGAATGACATCTCCCAATGCTGTGGTTAAGGCATTGAGATCATTCTTGGTGGCCAAACTGTCAGAAGGAGCAAGAGAAGTAACCAAAGACTTGATTTCATCTTTGAAGGTAGAATAGTCTTGATACCCAGCAGTAGTGACATCAGCAGCGTAGGCACCCGTGATTTTACCCAGATCCTCTGTCAACTTGGTAACTTGAGCCTCGGTGATAGTAATGGTTGAAAGAGCAGAGGTTAAAGTATCCTTGGTGACCAGAGTGGACTTCAAAGAGGAAATTTCTTGTTGAAGAGAAGTGGTGGTGTTGGTGAAATCCTGAACTGCTTCTGTATTGCCTTTGGGAAGGTTGGAAAAGTGATCAGTAGAAGATTTAGATAGGCTTTTCAACTCATCCAGAAGTGTGAATACCTTAGTGGCGAAAGTTGAAAACTCCTCTTTCGTCACAAAGCATTCTGGGGATCATTCAAGCCAACACATGACTTGAATTTGGCCTTTGAGTATAAGGCGCCCTCAGAGGCTGCTTTGGTGGAACCTTCTCGGGGTCTTCCATTGGATCCTCGAACTCGCTTTGTAGTAGAGCCTACCAATGTTCTGTCAACATCATGCTTGGGAGAAGGTCCAGAGCCAAGTCCTGCAGAGAGGTTGAGTGGAGTCTGTTGATGTTCAAGATCAACAGCCTCAGTGCGTCTCACAGATGTCTCTGAAACATCTTTTGGATTATCACTCTTGTGTAGAGAAGCAACAGATGCTTCTAAGGGTTCTTTCAAGTTCGTGGGCGAATGAACTTTTATAGTGTCATCTCCACCCTTTTGAGAGGATGGAGTGAGAGAGGGTACCCGGCCTGTGCTATCAGAGGAAGAAGAAAATTTCTTTGATTGGTTAGTTGGGGTTGGGTTCGGAGTGTGCACTCCTGTTTCAATAGCAGCGTCCTCTTGAACAGGGCTACTAGACTTGTGGGTTGCACTGGGAGTTGGGCTAGGATGTGTGCCAATGGCATCTTTTTCGCCAGAACCACCCTCGGTTTCTTTTACTCCCTCGGTATTTTTTGTTACCCTCCTCATTCTCAGAATCCTCAATGATTATCACCACCTCCTCTTCTGATGCCTCATCATCAGAACTACCAAACAGTTCAGTATATAAGGTTGCCTTTAATTGAGCATCAGAACCACCCTCAGAAGCCTTAGACTTCTTGTTTACAGGTGAGGTTGGAGCCGCTTCTAGCACATGCTGCTTTGGGGAGGTTGATCGAGCCTTGCGCTTTTTGCGAGATTTTGGTTTAGAAGACTTTGGTGAGGTGGGAATGTCACACATAAACTCAGGACCAGAAGTCATTCTGGCCGATGATGGCTTCATTGTCCTTAGAGGGTTACTCTCTTTCTGTTTTTCGATAGTCTCACCTCTAGTTGTACTCTCTGGCATATTTTCCTCATTCTCTTCACTAGCCTCTTCTGGCTCCTCCTGTTCTCCCTCAATCCTAAGAAAGATAACTATTTCTCCTACTTGGAATCCTATGTGCGGAGGGGTTACAGGCACCGGTTCTGGTGTCCAGTTCTCGCGATAGTAAGCCTCTCGCTTAGATTCACTCAGGTATTACAGAAGCTTCTTGGACATTGGTCTTGGATTATCATATCCAGCGGCATGAATTGTAGGTACAAATTCCTTCATCTCATAAAACTTTGCCATTGTTTCAACCATGGGAAGACCTGCAGCGATCTTATCAGCAAACAGAAGGCCAAGGAACCTCTGATAAGTAAGATTTGGTTGAGTGGGTTTCTTTGTGCTAGATTGAGAAGTCATCTTCTTCTTGATGTGAGTGACAAGATCATCGAAGATCAACTGAGCGTAATCAAGAGGCAAATCGAAATAAATGCCATATACAATGCTCAAGATGGCATTAGAGGTCTGATCATGGCTCCCAACCTTGCCAGTGAGACAACAGTAGCATATGGAAAATAAAGTGTTCCACAAAGTTGGAAGTCCCTGTCTACGAAACTCGCCCCTCTTGACGATACGCTCTGCGTAGTCATGAAATTGTAGAAACTTCAGAAGCTCTGGTTCAGAAGGTGTTGGCGAAAATTTTCTCAACCCTTGAGCTTTGGCAGAGGGCAACTATAGAGCCTTGCGAAGATTGGTGACATTGAATTGCATATTCAGCATATGATCAACAGTAGGATGAGTAGCATATCCAGCGATATATGGATTTCCATATTGGTCTTCAGCCACCCTAGCACTGAGAATGAACTGGGAAGCATAGGTTTCCGGGATAGGTTTCTTGGCGGTTAGGGCATAGTAAATCGGGTGGTTTTTTAAGGCTTTGAGAAGAGGTTTGGCTATGGCTGGAAAGCTAGAGTAGACGGGGTTTAGAAAGTAGTTGTTGCGCTTTTTGCGTAATACGACATTCTCGTATCCATGGTGGAGGAATGAGGCGGCATGAGACGAGAGATGGTGAGACTGTACTTCCTCACCGCGTTCAACGTTTTGAGGGTTACCTCGATTTCCAGACTGGTGAGACGCTATTAATGCAAGAAACTGTGAGAAGATGAGAGTTGCAGGTTCGTCGGAAATACTTGCAGGTTCGCCGGAGATTTTGGAGAGAGTTTAGTAACGTAAAGGATTAAGAATGAGATTAATCTAATATTTATAGTAGGAAGAACGATGAATTTGAACGGGTTATTTGAGAGGGAAGAAACTCAAGTGCCCTATTCTCGCACCGTTGGACTACGTCGAATCAAATTTAGCCACGTGTCCTAGAGGTGACGCACGATGTAGTACGTGCGCCCCAAAAATCTGGCACGCGCGTGAACAATATCACCCTTATCCATAAACCACGCGCACCAATCCAGTGAAAGATTTTCTTGCATGAGAAAAACATCAGAGGCCTAAGGGTTTCACAGAGCCTCTGTGGATTGTGCGGGGATTTCTACATGTTTCACCTTTTTATTACCTAAACATTTGAAAATCCTCAGAAGAGTGAGTGATTGTTCAGAGGTTGTATATTGAAGAGCCTCTGTGGAAAGCAACAGAGGTTCTGAACAATGTAGCCTCTGGGAATCACAAAAATTTTCACTTTCAGAGGTTTTAAGATTTAAAAAGAATGATACTCCCCCTACGAGCTAGCTTTCATAGCTCAAAAAACATTTTGAAAATTCTTTGAGAAAGATGATAAAAGAAACATTTAACATCAGAAGTAACGTATGATCATAGACCCTCTGTGTAGAGTTTCAAAGATTCTATGAACAATTGCATAACTTCTATAAAAAATGTATCAATAGATCAAAACATGTTTCTTTCATCAAAGATTTTATCATTTGAAACCAATATACTCCCCCTCAAAAGCTGCATAGCTTCGGCAAAGCTTACCTTGAAGACTAAAAAACAAGTGAATGGTTAATCAAATATAGAAAGAGAAACAAAAACTATATACAGTGATAAGTATCAAACAAGTGTGCTAAGTTTCTGGCCAAGTCATCCCAATTTTTTCAACCAGAAAGTTGAATCTCTTTTCATCCAGAGCCTTAGTGAATAGATCAGCTAATTGATATTCTGTAGAAACAAAGAACATTTTGACATTACCTTCTTCTACATGGTGTTTTAAGAAGTGATACCTGATGTTGATATGCTTTGTTTTGGAATATTGCACAAGATTAGCAGAGATGGCAATGGCACTCTTGGAATCACAGAGGATAGGAATATTGTCAAATGAATAACCATAGTCTTTGAGTTGAGTCTTCATCCACAAGGCTTGTGAACAGCAACTAGCCGCAGCTACATATTCAGCTTCTGCAGTAGAAGTGGACACACAATTCTGTTTCTTTGAAGACTAACTGACAAGCTTGCCTCCGAGAAATTGACAACTTCCAGAGGTGCTTTTTCGATCCACTTGGCATCCTCCGTAATCTGAGTCCGTATATGCCACCAGATCTATATGAGAATGAAGGGGATACCAGAGGCCTAGAGAAGGTGTCTTCTTTAAGTATCGTAGTATCCTCTTGACCGCTGAAAGATGCGACTCCTTTGGATTTGATTGGTACCTAGCACAGATACAAGTGGCAAACATGATATCAGGCCGACTTGTAGTTAAGTATAGTAAGGAACCAATCATACCTCTGAAGAGTTTGCACTCTACAGAAGGTCCACTTAAGTCTTTGTGTAATTTAAGTCCATGGGCCATCGGTGTTCGCATGGGAGAGGCATCGTTGAGCTTATACTTCTTAAGAAGGTCATGAACATATTTTGCTTGATTAATGAATATCCCTTCTGAAGATTGCTTTACTTGTAAGCCTAGAAAGAATGTAAGTTTTCCCATCATACTCATCTCGAATTCACTCTGCATGAGAAGCTCAAATTCCTTGCACATGGAGATATTAGTAGAGCCGAAGATAATGTCATCAACATATATTTGTACAAGCAGAATATCATCATCAAATTTCTTGTAAAATAAAGTGATATCTGTTGTACCTCTGTTGAATCCATGATTACAGAAAAACGAAGAAAGACGCTCATACCAAGCTGTGGGGGCTTGTTTAAGACCATAGAGAGCTTTGTCTAAAAAATAGACATGGTTAGGATATTTCTCATTCTCGAACCCTGGGGGTTGCTTGACATAGACTTCTTCTTTAAGCTTCCCATTAAGAAATGCGGACTTCACATCCATCTCTTCTTTAAGCTTCCCGTTGAGAAATGCGGATTTCACATCCATCTGATAGACTTTGAAACCTCTATGTGCAGCATAGGCCAAAAAGATACGAATAGCTTCTAGCCTAGCAACAGGAGCAAAGGTTTCTTCGTAGTCTATCCCTTCCTCTTGGCAGTACCGCTTAGCTACCAATCTAGCTTTTTTACGAACCACAACTCCTTGCTCATCCTTCTTGTTGCGAAATACCCACTTTGTCCCTATGGCAAGTTTTCCATTTGGCAGAGGAACAAGTGTCTAGACAAAATTTCGATCAAATTGCAGAAGCTCGTCTTGCATTGCATCAACCCAGAATGGATCGGCCAATGCTTCTGCTACAGATTTGGGTTCAATTTCACTTACAAAACAAGCAAACAAACAAAAGTTGGCAGTGGCTCTTGTTTTGACACCTACCGAGGGTTCACCAATTATGTTTGAAATAGGATGACTTTTTGTCCACTTTGTAACATGTAGGGGTTTCACAATGGGATCTATATGCTGGAGAGTATGAGATTGAGATGCAAAATCTGATGAAGATGATTGAGTATTTGCAGTTGGACTGACTTCACTTGAGATGAGAATTGGCTCTGTGGAGAGTGATGATGGATCTTGAATCTTTGAATTGTCAAGCATAGCTTGAGAAGTTGTAGCTTCTGGAGATGGTGTAAAGGATTCATCAGAAATAGTTGGTCCAGAATTGATGCAGAGGCCTGAGCAGTCTTTGTAACTTGCACTGGGGCAACAGAGGTTCTGGTGTTGACCTCAGAGGCTCTGTCAATCTCAACATCCTCATACCACTCAGAGAATAGGTGTTCCAACTCTGTGGTTAAGGTTGCAGTGGAAGAGTCTTTTGCTTGTTTTTTCAATTCTTCTGCAAACTTGTCTTTGATGACCTGAAAATTATCATCAAATTTAACATTAGTACTCACAACCACCACTTGAGTTCTGGGGATATAGACTCTGTAGGCAATGGAGTCCCATTCATATCCAATAAATAAAGCATCATCTCCTCTCGGATCAAACTTTCCCAAGTGTTCTCTATCATTGAGTACAAAGCATTTGCACCCAAACACATGAAAAAACTTTATGTTAGGCCTTTTGTTGTGAAGCAGCTGATATGGAGTCTTCTCAAACTTCTTTACCACCAAGGACCTGTTCTGTGTATAACAAGCTGTAGAAACAGCTTCTGCCCAAAAAGATAGAGGTAGACCAGAAGCATTCAACATTGTTCTTGCAGCTTCCACAAGTGTTATGTTCTTCCTTTCTACAACACCATTTTGTTGTGGAGTCCTTGGTGCAGAGAAGTTATGCGTAATACCAACAGAGGCAAAATAATCTTCCACCAAAGAATTTTTGAACTCAGTTCCTTTATCACTTCGCACTACTCTTATCTGAAATCCATGAAGCACTTGAATTCTTTTCAAAAGATTGGTTAGTATAATAGGAGCTTGAAATTTCTTTCTAAGGAATTCAACCCATGTAAATCTCAAGAATTCATCAACAAGTACAAATATGTACTTCTTTCCTCCCAGACTCTGCACTGAAATGGGACCACAAAGGTCAACATGCACCATTTGCAGAGGCTGATCGTAGGATGGTTCAGACTTAGTTTTGTGAGATGATCTTTTTAGTTTTCCCATTTCACATGCTGAACAGAGATGATCTTTTTTGAATTTTATATTGGGTAGCCCTTTTACTAACTTCATTCTTACCAATTTATCAAGAGTATGAAAGTTTAAGTGACAGAACCTGGTGTGCCAAAGTCAGGCTTCTTCATTTTTCATAGAGGAAGTGAGACACATTTCCTCCTTGGCTTCTAAACAATCAAAACTTATTAAGTACAAGTCTCCTCTTCTATCAGCACGCATTACCTCAACCAGTGTGTCCGCTTTGTACATGATACAATGCTTGATTTTGAAGAGAACATCAAGACCATTATCACAGAGCTAGCTAACACTTATTAGATTATGCTTCAATCCGTCTACAAAAGACACTTGATGCATTCTGACTTCTCCCTTCACAATCATCCCATAACCTTTGATTTTGCCTTTTTGATTTCCTTCGAAGGTCATAGATCCTCCTTCCTTTCTTAAGTAGCATGACAGAAGCTCCAGCATGCCTGTCATGTGTCTAGAGCATCCTGAGTCAACTACCCAGGTAGACACACGAGGCTCCTTCTGCATTCAGACAATGTTTAGTTTAGGTACCCAAATCCAATTGGGTCCTCTAATGTTAGCATTTTTATGGTATGCCACAGCATCCTTTTTCTTGGTCTTACATTTCTGTGTACCAGACTTGCTAACATGTTCTGTTTGCATTCTAGAGACTTGGTCCTTAGGATGAGATACTTGACAAGCATGATGATGAATATGTTTAGACAAAGCATGCATGAGAATGAAACATTCACAAAACGACACATTGCATGAGGCTTGCTTAAACTTTTCATTAAACTCATCAAAGAACGGTACAGAATTATCTTTCTTAGGAATAGACTTCTTTTTACAAGACTCTTTTACTTTTCTAGACTTCTTTTTGAAACGATTTTTATTCTTCTTCTGTCTATTTCCCTTCTCTGATATACCTGCATTTACTGAAATATAAGATTGGTTAGCTTGTGGCCATTTCTCCTTTTGCTGCCAAGTAAACCTAGGTTTCAGAGGTTTGGATGTGACAGAGTCCTGAGAATCGATCTGTTTTTGTTTTTCCTTTTCTTTTTCCCTTCTATCCAAGTCACGAGATGTCATTATATTGATGCACAAATCCATGAAATCTGGACATTTTTGAATTCCAGTTCTTTTGTTTGAAAGGGCAATAGTGGTTATTGGAAGATTAACCATATCTTGTCCAATGGATTTATGTACAACAATGTCGGTCTCAATAACCTGAGGGGGACTATCTTCATAGTCTGACAGAGATTCGTATTCAGAAGTATCACCATGAAAAAATTCATTTGATGTTTCATACTTAGGAGAAATTGGCATAGATACCTCTGAACATGAAATAGATTCTACATCACTTGAACTATCTTCTTCAAATTCTGAAGAAAGAAGATCTTTATCAAATATAACTTCATTTAAAAAACTCTGACTTAGGGTTGAAGGTTCAGCTACAGGACTTGTAAAACAGAGAGATTTGACATCAGAGGGTACTACTTTATTTACAGAGGCTTCTGTGATGCTCTTTGGAAAAAATTCTGGAGCCTCTGAAGATAGTTTTCTTTCCAACGGTTTAACAATACAAACAAAAGCACAGTCTTCTTGAGTCTCTGGTTGTCCAAATCTAAAGATACCAATCTGACTTTGGCTTAGAAATTTCCTTTGAATGGAATTCTTCTTTTCAGAAGGTGAGAATGACTTAATGTAGTCTTCAAAAGTCACATTTTCCATTATCAAAGGTATCTTAGATTGTGAATTATCCGAGAGCCTTCTTTTTTTAAAAATAGATTTAGAGTTTGGAATATTGCTCTTAAGATTCCTCGATGATCTAAAAGTGTTTTCCAAAGTTTTGGTTTTGTTTGACTTATAAGGTTTATTGTCATATTCAGAAAAACCTAACCCTCTTCTGCCCACATTAACCCTTATTTTTTTAAACACATTTTGAGCATCCTGAAATTTTCTTATTTTGAGCTCTCTGTCAAGTATATCCTGATGCAGGAACTCCCTTTCCTTTTGGAAAAACTTCTTAACATAATCAATATTGCTTTTCTCATGCTCTATCCTTCTTATCTCTTCAACCTTGTTTTTTAAATCCTTTTCAACTTGAGCCAACTTTTCTTTTGAAGATTTTTCAAGCTTAATAAATTTGGTTTGCTCTTCTTTAAGCATTTCAAAAAACCTCTTTCTCTCCTCTGTGTGAAGGCTTATCTCCTTTTCACACAAAGAGAGTTTTTTTACAAGTTCATGCTGGTTTTTGTAAGATGTTTCAACAATCTCAACAATATCATTGTAAAGAACATAGTAAGAAGTGAAAACCTCTTGATCCTGGTTATCAGAGACATGATCTTCAATTTTTGCCATCCCACAAAACTCATCATCAGATTCTGAATCATCGAATGCCAAAAGACCTTTCTGTTCGTCTTCCGATGATTCATCAGTCACCAGCTCGTTTGACTGAGCTAAGAGGGACTTCTTTTGATAGAAGTCAGCTTTCTTCTGATAATAGGAAGCATCTCTTGCACTCTTTTGTGGTACTTTTGGTTTTGACCAACATTCTGCAGCAAAATGACCAGCCTTTCCGCATTTGAAACATCCTTCTTTGACATCCTCCTTCTTTTCAGCATCCTTCTGAGATGTTTTTTCTGCTTCCTTTCTTTCAGAACTATCTTCTCTATACTTTCTTCTGAAGTCTCTTCCACCCCTTTTTACTTCTCTTACAATGAAAGCCAAATCCTTAGCTAGCTCTTTCATGTTCAACTCATCTTCAGAGCTTTCCTCGCTCTCAGCTATCAATACCTTCTTCTTTTTCTTCTTTACTTCCTTCTCTCCAGTCTTAACAGAAGTACCATCTGCGACTAACGTCAGAGGTCCTCCAAAGCTTTTCTTCAATTGTTGAACTTGAGGCTCTTGAGCTTTGAGTGTTCCATACAGATCTGCCAATGACCATGCCTCTAGATCAAGAGTAGATTTCATGGTGTAACATCCATTTACTAGTAGGGATTTGATAGAAATAAAATTTTAAGTTCAAATAATGTCATGCTCCTATTAACAACAGTTACAAAAAAAACATTTAGTTGCCAAAAGAATAATTTAATCACAAAGGGGTTTATTAGTGAATAAATAAAATTGTCTGGTTGGGAAAAATCGGAAGGTCGCTTAGCCGGGCCCGTCAAGTCGGAGCGTCACCTCGGTTAGTTCCCGAACTCGCACCTAAAACAAGGAAATACACGAGGGGTAAGCACATCTGCTTAGCGAGCAAGTAATTTACGCACAATATAATGTAATCACATAAATCATCACATCAAAATCTCATCTTAACGGTTCCCGTTCTTCGGATTTTCCCACAATCCGGCCTTAGTGGTTTCCCACTCTTCGGGTCATCCCGCAACCCGGCCTGTCATATCACATCCAAATAACAAGTAATCACAATACAGAGCATGTAAAAACCCACTCACCTGATCTGTCCAGATAACACACACACGAAGGTCTCGAAACTTCTTACCGCAACTCTGAAATCACAAGTATATGCTACGATAAATACACACTCGGTAACCCAAAAGCCTACGCTCGGTAACCAAAAGCCTATATCGCCCATGGTAAGACAGGGTCGCGGCGATACACTGTTAAATTGTTGCCAGCCCTACTTCATCGCTGCAAAATCCCTTGCGACGGCAGCGGCGGCGGAAACCCGCCACCACCGCCGCTGGGCCACCAACCAACCGCCGCTGGGCCACCACCACCGCCGGCTAATACACAAGCAACAGCAACGGCAGCGGCGGCATCACCCACCACTATTGCCGGTGAACAACAACAGCAGCGGCGGCGGCATCACCCACCACCACTGCCGTGAACAACAACAGCAGCAGCGGCGACATCATCCACCACCACTGCCGTGAACAACAACAGCAGCGGCGGTGACATCACCCACCACCACTGCCGTGAACAACAACAGCAGCGGCAGCGACATCATCCACCACCACTGCCTTGAACAACAACAGCAGCGGCGGTGATGGGGAAACCCCTAGCGGCTATCGCCGCATCACGCCGCCCCCGCCACCAACACCAGCCTTTGCCGGCGTGGGGATCCCACCTTCTGCCGGCCGATCGTCGCCGGCCAAAGCCGGCGGCTGCCGGAGATCAATCAACGCAGCCCACATTACAGGCCTGACCTATCGAGCCCTAAGCATTCGGAAAAAAAACGTTCTCCGGAGATTAAGAGGGTTATTGTTTATGTAAAAAATTACACTTATTTAAAGTCGTATAAATTGTGTGAGGCTTAACCGTCGAGAGAAAGAAATTACGATCAATGACGAGTGCGAT
Source organism: Carthamus tinctorius (assembly GCA_001633085.1). NCBI lineage: Eukaryota > Viridiplantae > Streptophyta > Magnoliopsida > Asterales > Asteraceae > Carthamus > Carthamus tinctorius. Next base: position 12,250 of record LUCG01126720.1, read on the forward strand.
CAAAATAAAGAAATGAGACAGATGATTTGAT
>LUCG01126762.1:0-15035 GCA_001633085.1 Carthamus tinctorius
ACAACTCGAACAAGATCGTCGGCAAGGACAAGCAGAGGCTCGTGGAGCTCGCCAATGAGTTCAGTCGAAGTATGGGGCTCGATACTCCACCGGCAATTTCAAGGCTCGTGCTCGGTAAAATGGGACTCAAGAACGTTCCCGGTTTGCGCTCTAAGTAAACATCCAAGGAAGGAGGATGGTAAAACTTGTAATTGTAACAATTTTTGATTTGTGTGTATTAGGGATTTTGTAACCATTAAGGAAGAATATGTATGCAAATTTATTGGAACAAATCTGTTTATATGACCACTTCTAACTGATTCCTTATAACCAAAGGGCTTGTAGCCCAGCGGTATCTAGGTGTTTGTAAGGTGTTCTCCTTGGCCTTTGGTCAGGGGTTCGAGTTCTGCTGTGGACAATTGGTATAGTTTAGGAGTAAAGTAGGTGTTGTTAAAAAAAAAAAAACTAATTCCTTATAAGTTCTCTATAAAACACAGAGTTAAAGATTTAAATTGTTAAATAAAATTACGCTAATTTTTAGCAATTTTTATAAAAATATAAAAATGTTTTATGCATTTATAATTCTTAAAACCTTTCCAAAGTTAAAAAAGAAGCAGAAAAGTGTAAATTACCATGAGAAAAAGAATATTTTCTTCATTATATTCCAATGAGGAATCTTGAAATTAAATGCTAAAATAAATAAATTTTATTAAGTATTAGATACTATATAATAATATAATAAATATTATAATTTCCAAAAATGACATTTTGAGATTCTCTGTTTTGAAGAAATTTTTAGAGATGCACTTGCTACCAAACAAATCCCAACACTTGCACCTGATAACTGGGTTAAAACCCTGGCTATGGTTTTTCCATCTCTATATATCAAACCAACCAATCCAAACAACAAAAAGGGCATAATTGCCAATTTACCAAACTTTCTGCCTTGTTAAGAATGGCAAAATATTCATTTTTAGCCAAGCAAAAGAACATATTTCCCACATACAACTAACAAAAGACATGACAAAAGTGACAAAAGTCCAAGGATATGCAGTGAAACTTTATCTTCTTTCTATTTCAAATACATTGTCAAAATCCGTGTGTGAGGTTCACCTGCAATGATCTTAAGTAATTCGGTCTTCCATAAAAATAGTCAGTACGCTTAGGCGAGACACTCACAGTTACTAGATAAATTGACAACAAAAGACATGACAAAAGTCCAAGGAGACACATGAAAATCTTTATCTTCTACAACCCTAAGCCATTCAGTCACCCAAAAGATTAATCAGTACGAATAAGCAGGACTAAATACCCACGATTAATAAAAAATGCATGAAAAGTGCTACAAGGGATGTAATAAAAAAAATCCATCTTCTCTAGGTTCAGTTCTTCAAATCCAACACTGCCAAAGCCCTTAGACCATCCGTAATGGTAGACTGTGAACCCTGTGACCCACATCAGCCTTCCACTATCTTACCAAANAAGAAGAGAGAGATAGAGAGAAAGAAGAGAGAGAAAGGGGGTGGGGTGGTGTCGTCTAAACCATCGGCATGGAGAAGCCCGCTAACTTCAACCCGATGGGAGCACAGCGGTGTTGCGATGCTACCCGACCGGGCCGAAGCCACCCGATGGCCATCGGGCTCTCCATTACGGATGGTCTTATAGTCTAGGTTGCATGGAAACGGATACGACAACAGGAAACGGATACATAACGGATACGGGAAACGGCAAATCTCAAAAATTCAAGATACGGATACGGCAAAGATACGACAAATATAAAATATAAAATTTATATATATATTAAAGGAAATCCAACCAAAATAGAAAATCCAATCGACAGAATGTTGATCCTTGTTGCTTCAAGAGAATGTTGAGAAGCAGAAGCCATAATCGATTAGGACTGATATGAATTATGATCAATTGATCACTGATGAATGATAAATGATGATGATCGACTGATATGAATGAAGAATGATCGACTAATTTGACTGGATATCTCATATGAATGATCGACTATTCGATTGATAATGATCGACTAATAATGATCGAATGGAATTAATAGGGATTAGGAATGGAACACGATCAGTTTAGCCCAAGCCCATGAGCCTTCTTCAGTTTTTTGGAGTTAAAAAGCCCGAAACTTGACCGAAACTTTGCCAAAACTCCCCCGAANCGGTTTCCTGCAAGTATCGGAAACGGGAACGGCCTAACCCTAGGCGTTTTTGTGCATCATAGCTTATAGTCATAGAGGTTTATCTGCAATGAATCCAGCCCATTTACAATCAACAAAGGGTTAGTGCACGTAAGCTAACCTAGACACCCAATAAAAAAACACATGACAGAAATTGTGAAACTTCTATCATCATCTATAAATGCTACATGACAAAAAGGGTCTCTCCATGGAAATTGGTACAAATCTTTCTTCTGTACTAAAACCCTAACATCCTCGGTAGTAAAAACATGGGTAACAAATGTATAACATGGTAAAAAAAAAGAAAAAAAAACACCTTGTAACTTGAGAGTTAAAACTACATTATCGGCGGCAGTGGCCGCCACTCACCACCCTTTAGCCGCCAACGGAAAAACAAGACTTCTCTCCCCACGGCCATCGATCTCCACCATATAGAACCACAGCCGCTAGCACACGAGATCGAAAATCAAGAACTTGCAGGAGATGACTCCGGTGACACCACCACCACGACCGCCGCCTGCCGCTGCTTTCTTTCGTCATCGTTTTCTAGTTCCCGCCTTTTTTCCACAGTTCTCGATCTCTTGCTTTATAATCAACACTTTGAACAACCAAGATGGATAAACAAACAATCATACCCTCCTGTCACCAATAGTTAAAAAATACAAACATCAAGTTTCCGACTCAAAGAAATCGGCAGTGTTCAAAAGAAGCCAATTCTTGAATCAATAGGGGCATTGTGGTCATTTTCCAAAAAAAAAAACTTCTGAAATTACAACGGACTCCGTTTCTGGCCCTAACAAGCGTTGAGCTGAGCATTTTGGTCATTTTCCTTATATAAAGTTCTTTTTTTTGTACAAAGTGTGTAAATCATTCCAAAAAAAAAGGGAAAAAAACTAATCTATCAATGCCCTGCATCACCCTCTACTCCCTAAAATTACAACAAAATGAAATACCCGAAACATCCCAAATCCTTTCTCCAATGAAGCTTACAATGAATAAAAGAACAAAATCATGAACATTTTGCTTCGTTACAAAAATTTGTGATAAAATTAATGCCCATCAGGACCAGGGACAAACTCTGTAACAAAATGCAAACCGTGAAGCAAAGTGCCTAATGTAGTTTCGGTAGTCGGATGACAAAAACCGGAGGTTTCCTTAAACTCGAAGGACAATTTTACAATTTACTCCTCTTTTGTCCCTATTTTATTCACTGATCTTAAGACCAACTAGCATAGTGCCAAGCAGCCTTCACACGCCACATTCTGCAATTAGAGACGGCCTAAAATTGATCCTAGACCAGGCCCAATCCAAAAATCAATTTCAAAGTAAAAAGAACATCATTTGAAGATTTCTTGGAAGGCAGTATCTTATTGAAATACACTATAGATCTCTAATCGGGTCATTCAAATACACATTTAAAATCGTTTTTACACAAAAAAGTTACAGATGGTTTTATAATTACGATTTTTGAGATTTAGTATTAAAAACACTTTGAAAAACTTAAAAACGTCAAAAAGAATTTGCAAATCTTGTAAAAATATTAAAAGACGATATATAACTTTTTTTTAAACATCGGGCCTGTGTATACCAGTCATGGGCAGGGCCGTGCATTTTCTAGAAATTGTAAACCGGTTATGGATCGTTGGGCCAGGCCCATCTTGGCCATCTCTACCTGCAAATGGTGCATGGATCCACAGTTTCGCAAAGATAATTAGCCCGCCCGTCAATAAAGTTTGGTGAGCCAAGCATAAGAAAGCACAAGCTAAGCTAAGCCAAGAAGACTAATGATTATCTAAGCCGAAGTTGATCCTAGTCTAGTAAAGCTTGGTGAACCTAAATGAGTCGACCTTAAATGAGCCAAGCCAGACCCACCAAAACCTATATGAGCTGCAAAAAAATTTATAATTACTTGGCTCACTAATCTTGGCCCTTCAAAACACTTCCAATTGCAAACTTTTTAAGGCTAATATCATATACTTAGTTCTGTTTACAAGTTTCCTATCTTACCCATACAAACCCAGAGTTTGAGCCTTAAGCAAACCAAGCCCCAAGCCTAACATTTCGGGCTTGGCAAGCCATCGAGCCAGGTCAAAGCTTACATATTATTTTGTGGGGTGAGCCTTTAGTAAGCAAAAAATAAACAGGCTTTTTCAGACCCGAGCAAGTTTGGGGATGAAAGAGGGTCCAAATGGGCTTTTCCAGGTTGGAATTTATGGGCTTTAATTGGGCCTTGGAAGAAAAAAAGGTTGGTCTGATCAGGCTTTAGGGTGCGTTTGGTATCCAGACGGGTAGGACGGAACAAGAACATATATAAATGACCAACTTACCCCTAATGAATTGCTTATATGTTTTGTATGTTTTGATTAATTCATGTAATTTGTTTAAATGCTATTATAACAAAATATATCATTAGAAAGCTTTCTTCAAGATGATTAAAATGACACCAAAATAAAAAAAGTTCATGTAGTTTCCAATTTTTATTTATACATTTTCTATATTATTTTATTATTATTAATATTTAATAGATTACATAAATTAACCAAAATATAGAAACCATATAAAATAATATTTCAAGGACAGCAAAGAATGAAGAAAATGTAAAGAGGGAGGTGCATGTCACGTTTTAGAAGGGAATTAGGTTTTATCGAGGTTATGTTGGTAAAAATATAGGTTTATTCCACCTTGTTCCATGTGATGGGGGTGGGACACGCCTCTTCCACTATGTTCCTATCAGTTCCACATAAAAGTCCTGCCAAACGTAGAGCAGTGATCCCAATCTATTATGTCTTGTCCAGTGTACCAAACGCAGCCTTAAAGCCGGGCTTGGGCCTGAGCTCGGGATTATTAGGCCCGGGCTTTTGGCTTGGACATTTTTGTGCGTCTCTATCAGCATTCAGCAACATGGGAAATTTCTTAACTACTACTAAGCAATAATAATTCTAAAAAAACCGGTAACATGAAGCAGAATAATAACCTTTGATGATGCGGTGACGATGGCTGATCCGGTGAAGACCGTTGAACAGATGCCCCATATAACCTATGTTCCTCTAACGTGCCCCTTGAAAGACTTCCTTCAGACCGCGGTGATTGCTCATTCAGACCCGTAAAGCCCGCAGGACCAAACGAACCGAACTCGAGCTGCTCGCTATGTGAAGAAAACCCGGCATTTTGCTCAAACGGATACACCATCACGACAGCAGGACCGTTGGATCCATTAGACGGGACTCCACCCAGGTTCGAACCCGGTATAGGGTACATGCCGTAAGTCACATTCGTGGGCCCACTTTGGCTCGAGCTAGGATGCGATGGACCGTTTTGTGATTGGTACGTAGAAAACGAGTCGTGTCTGTGCGAACCCATCGACCGGTCGGACCGACTTCCGCCCGAACCCAACCGGTCCAACCTGGCGTTTGACTTATCGATTTGACTACGATTGTGGTTGCGGCCAGAACCACGTGATTTCGAGTTACCGTTCCAGTTACCGTCTCGATCGGAATGATTGTCGTTTCTATCGTAGTTGTAGTTCCCCCTACGAGACCCTGAAGAATGACGATCCCGAACAGCAACCTTCTAAAACAAGAAGGAAAGAGAACAAATTACCATTAGATGAATATAAACGCAAGTGCCTACTTTCCAATTCTACCCTTAATTACGACATGGAGAAATTCATTACTCATTTACTCCCCACTATTATCAAGGGTAAAATTGTCATTTAGTTAGTTAAAAAGTGTAATAACCACACCATTTCTAATACCGTGTGCCTATATTCATCGTTGGCATTTATTTAGGGTGTGTCTGGTACACTGGATAGCATAGAACAGAACATGGATCACTGTTTCAAGTTTAGCAGGACTTTTATGTGACTAACAAGAACAAAGTGGAACAGGTGTGTTTCACCCCAACCACATGGAACAAGGTGGAACAAACGTATATTTTACCAGTATAACCTCAAAATAAAACCTAACACACTTCTAAAACATCAAACCCGACTCCCCCTTTGCATTTTATTCAATCTTTAAATTTTATTTACTGTATTTTATGATATTTAAACTTCCAATTTACTGTCCTGAAAATATTGTTTTTATATAGTTTCTATGTTTTGGTTAATTTATGTAATTTTTATTATATATTAATAATATAAAGATAATATATACGATGTATAAAATAAAAAAATGGAAACTACAAGGACTTTGTTTTGGTGTCATTTTGCTCGTCTTGACGAAAATTTCTAATGATGTATTTTGTTATAAAAATATTTATTTTAATATAATTTAATAAGATCCATAAATTAATCAAAATATATAAAAAAATTCATTAGGAATAAATTGGTCATTTCTGTTCAGTCATGTCCACTTCTGTCTTACCAAACCCTGAACAGATGTTTTGTCCTGCCTAAATACCAAATGCACCCTTAGAGATGAAGGAAGTAAAATCAAGCATTCACTAATAAATTTACTTACAGGATTTGGTAGATACGTTCCGGTACCACTACGATATCTCGGCATATCTTCCACATAATGTTGGTAAATGCTAGGAGGTCTATTGGGAACGGACTGAAGAGGTGCAACTGAAACGAGCCGTGGTCCATAATTCATGAGCTGTGTAACCAAGTTCATATTCGGCACGGGTCTTCCCGGACCATCCCACGGGACCCGACCCTGCAAATAAACCGGCGGCACCATCACGGGTGAAGGATATACCGTGGGCCCATGGTGCAGTGGGCTTTGACAAAATCGACCAAACTGTAGATTCTGCCAATGGCTAGCAAAATCGCTATTAAGAATATCGGATTTCGGTTCATCTGGGATCTCACCGGGATTAGCCCCTCGAGAACTAAAATCGTTGGATTGGTCGAGCCCTTCAGCATGAAAAGTCTGACCAATATCACCGTTATCTAAACTCTCGTCCACCCCGAAATGGCTCGTTGATGCATCCGATGATCCATTCTCAGATGGGACGTAATTAAACGGAAGCATCGTAAGGAAAGGAACCGGTGGGCCAGTAGGATAGAACGTTAACGGTTGCGTAACCCCGGAGTTATCCATCATCCTTTGTCGAGGGTTCGAGCCGATGATCATTGGAGCCATCGGAATTACCGAACTGGAACCACTCGTTTGAGCCGGTTCGATACCGGCCACGTGAGATCTCGGGATATGAATCGGACCGACCGCTTGTGATTCCGAGCCTCTTTCGACCAACTCGGACCCCAAATTTGCTGGTGGGACCCACTCCTGGTCGTCATCCTCGGACTGCATTCTGTCCGTTGACTCTGCCGGGAAGACAGTTTTTTTCCCTCTTTTTTCCTTCGTTGGCCTCGAGACAACCGTTGACGATTCATCCCAAGAACTCTCGGAGGAAGTTTTACTTCTTAGGGAATTACTGTGGGCAGCGGACGAGAATCTCGAACTCGTTGTTCTTTCGTCGCTATAATTATCGTTTCCCTTATTTTCTTGAAATTGGGGATGATCCAAATGATTGTTGTTATCTCTCAATCGATCGCGTTGGTACTTGTTAAACTTTTGTTGATTTCGGACCAACCCACCGGACCCGCCTACACGACGAGGAGGCGGGACGTAATTCATCCCGCTAGATGACGCTTGAGGTTTATCATCTTGTGGAACGATTTCGGAATTCACGCGATCCGGGTCCCGCCAGAAGTCATCACCCGAGTTCATTTCCGCAGACCCGAGGTTTTCGGTAACCGGGTCAACCAGATCTCCGGAGTTCGCCGGCATTCCGACTCCGGAAAAGTAATGAGTCAGTTGCGGAGAAACCAAACCATGAGGAAACTGCATGCCGGAAAATGCGGGATCGAACGACATATTCGTCGGAACCATCCCGGCCAAATTCCGTTGCGTGTACCCCAACGAAGCTAGAAAAGATGGCGAGATCGGAAACGGTAAATGCCCGGACGCTAAATTCATCGGCATATGGACCTGCCCGTTGAAACCGTGAAATGCGGAAGACGCCATCATATTCACGAGATCTTGCTCCTCTTGATGCATATCTTCACGGTGATACACATTCGAATCGATATTCGATTCGATCGGGGTCTCGAAACTTTGATGAGGTAAGTTATGGCGTACAGATGAAGGCTCACGATTCAACGGCTCGGATTCAACATTCTTCCGTCTGTTATGATGGTAACTATTCGATCCGGTATGCATTTCCGGAGGGATATTTTCGGGTTCGGGTGCTTTGTTACGGGTCCCTTGAAACGGAACGTATTTGTATGTATCGGTTAACTCCGGACTTGATCGTGTTCTAGCAAATGGAGACCGTTGAATGTCATTGACCAAATGACCCGATTTCAAATTCCGTTGTCCTTTATTAGCATTTGCAGGCTGAACTGGGGCAGCCACCTTCGAGTTTCCGTAACTCTTTGGGGTTTGCGAATGAGGGACTACAGTAACTACACCGGACTTGGGTTGACTTTCTGACCGATGATTGGTAGAGTGAACGTCTTCAAACTCACTCTCGGGACCAACCGATTCTAACTTTTTGCCACTTGAATTGGTTGTTTGAGTATCGATTGACAATTTCAAAATCAAGGAATCGGTAACAGGTGCATCAGGACGAATACCGTTACCATGTCGCTCCCATGTGTTGGTAAAAAACTGGTTTACTTCTGCAACGAGATTTTCCTTCGGGCAATTGAGTAATCTTGCCAGCCGTTTGGCCCCAAATGCAAACGCACTGCGTATTCTGAAAAAGTTACCTACATGAAAATATAATTTTAAAAAAGAAGTCAAAACCTGAATGATTAAAAATTAAAAATACAACCCGTCGTGCATCAAAAGCATAAAATGTCCAAACCAGAAACAATTACGAAATAATTTTTTTTAAACGTGAATTTAATATTTAACTACCAAATAGAAATACTCTTCGTGAAAAACTTTTCATCTTGTTTCTCACTTTCAGAAGTAAGGGGCTGTTTGGCAGTTGCTAAATGGTTTGGTGCTGGATGATTAAGTGGTCAGAATGATTACGAGGCTCTTGTGATATGGTATAAAATGAAATATGATTGCTTGTAATAGTTGAGAATGAAATCATAGCTCTAAATAGTTAAGGGATGCCCATGATACAGAATCATTAAGAGGGTTTTGGAACCATTAAGAGGCAGACAATTTTTCTGCCAAACACGATCTTAGCGATTCAGAGGTTGCCTCTTAATGGAATTGTTGAGGTAAACAAACAGCCCCTAAGTGACTACTTTCCGATTCTACCCCTTATTTATGAGACGAAGAAATTCATTACTCGCTCTCTTCTTAAGGGCAATATTGTCATTCACATCATCAAAATGTGTAATAATTACAAAGAAACGAGAATAGCAGTATAAATACCTTTACTGACACTTCGTCCAAGATTATTACTCACACGAAGTGGATCGATAACATTAAAATGTTTCGAAAGAAAAGATTGCCCTTGACTATCTTGACCACCGGGAAAAACGGCATACACGGAGCTACAAGCATCGAGAAATACTTTGTTAAGCAGCAATTCTCCGCTGTCCTTACGAGGTGGCTCCGCTGTAATGTCAAAAAAATATTATCATCATCATCAAAAAATACAACCTTTCTTACGAGGGTATCAGTTTTTGAGGGGTTTTGGATTCGTGGAAGTATTTGAAATCTTTGATTTGTAGGATTTGAAAATGGACTTGAACTCCATTCTTTAAAAACAAATCATAAAGATAAATTAAATTACTTTTTTTATTAATAAATTATTACATAACAAGTGCATTTAGCATATTTTAAAACATTATAACAAACAAATCCTATAAAATCCCATGAAATACCAACTACCTCAACGGGATTTCTAAATCCCATGTTGGTGGAATTTCAATTCCGACTTTCCTTTAACACAAAGCAAACGCAGGATTGGAATGGAATCCAATTCCAAATCCCATGAAATCCCACAAACCAAACGGACCCTAATAAGTGTCTACTTTCCAATTCTATCCATATCCCTAACTATGAGACAATAATCTTTACTCCCTTGTCAAGGGTAAAAGCGTCATCTAATTAATAGAAAAGTATAATGACCACACCATCCTTAAACTCTGTATTTTTCATTGTGGGCATTTATTTTGGGACGGAGGGAGTATAAAGTAAAAGCATGCTAAAATTATTACCGGTTACATCCGGAAGCGAACTTATTGGTACGGGGCCCCACAAGCTAACACAGAAATTGTCCCAATCAAAATTACTGAAGAACTCCAGAAAACGGTAAAGCACCTGCAGGTGCAACAAAAACATTCATACATAAAAAAAGGAAAAAGGGTATTTTAGTAAAAAAGACAAATGTTCATAAACGCCAACAACCTCAAGAGGACCCGCGAAAGAGTTGTTGAAAACATGGAATATGTAAAGAACCAAAGTCTCGAGGGCATAAGTGGAAATAAGTCCGTGATGAGCGCCCAATACACGACTCTCATAGTAACACCATGCTTTGATCAGTATAATGCTACGCTTAAACAAATGATTCTGGTTTATCAAATTGTCAACCTGCACAAATTACGTTTATTATCATAAAAGCTGTAGAAATCGAACTTACCACTATGAGTAAAAAGACTAAACTAACCTCCTCAAGAAAGCAAAGGGTGCAAAGTCCTCCAAGCTGGTTAAAAGATATGTCGACCACGATGTTCTCCACAAGACACTTTATAATCTTCACCTGCAGTTCAATGATTGCAAAATGATAGAATGAGCACCTAACACTTATGCTCGATTTTACGTCAACAACTGAAAAAAATATTGCAAAAAAGTAAAAACAAGACGATTTAGCCTTGATGTAGGACCTGTTTGTTGGCAGCTTAACGCGCTTAATGGGACTCACAGCTTACTTGGTCAGTTATACATGTCTGTTAGTGGCTTAATGATATAGAAAGTGACTTATTCAATAAGCTTCTTAGAGGAGCTTTATGCACAAAAGCAAGTTTCTTTTTTTCTAAATCTGCCCTTTCCAATTAAAAAACACGCTCCTCTTATCTATGATAAATCCTCACAAACAAAAACCTTCCAATCCATACAGACAGATCAATCCAAACAGCCAGCTTTATCCATACAGAACTCAACGGAAAACCAGCCCAACAACCCCACACTCCTTCACAGTCTACAAGAGGATGAGCCCTTAGTTCTTTTTAAGGTGCGTTTCTTATAGAGACAAAACTAACAGAACTGGACTAGAGAAAAATGAAGTGGGTGTATGGAAGAATTGTGAGTGGTTTCAGGGTTTTAATTTGACATGGGTCATTTAGTAATTTACCAATCTTGTCCATCTCCTTGATTTTTGTTCCGCCTATTTTGGTGGGACAGAAAAAAGAATTCATTTTTGTGTCGCTCAGAAACTTATTTAGGTGAAGCATAAAGTGGCAGTTTAATATCAGGACCAACTATCTGCAAAAAAAAAAACCTAAAACTAGATTTTCCTTTTACTATACGACTAGTTATCAATTTATCATATAGAAATTCAAAGGCATATAAATTATAAAATCAGCTTGTAGAAGATAATGGATAAAAAAATTTAAAGGTGTCTTAAGATAAACATACTTCTGCTTGAATGTACTGAACTTCCTTTACATGAAATTCAGCATTCTCATTCTTCTCCTCGGTTTCCAACAAATCACGGACCTCACTCGCCCATGAATCTTTCAAGTTTGGATTGCTACTAAAGGCTGTTAAGTCGATATCCCCATCAGGTAAGTACGTTTTAAGAGGTACAGACCCAAAAGTAAATACCTGTAAAGCAGAAGAAAAAATAAGATCAGGCAGGCATAAAACAAAAACTAGAAATGACTATTTCATTTGTGACACATGTTGCAAAAATTCTGAACACGCGCGAAACAAAAGCAAAAGGCCTTCAGTCAAGAACTAACATAAACGTTTACGTTTTCAACTCATCTGCTCCTTCAGTGACCATTATTAGACTAAAATAAACACATCCAAACACAAATCTAATGAATTTAGTTTAGGTTTGTAAGACTTATAACTAGTGACTTTAATACTTCTATGACTTTATAGCTTTGATAGATCATAGATATGAAATGTGTGTTGTTTGTTATGATTTTTTCTGTTATTATTGTTGACTCGTACACCTCACCTCATGTTATCACTTTTTAAAACCATGAAACAACCATCACATTCTACTTTCTACTTCGTGACACCCTACATTATGATCGAGTCTTGGCACAGAGTGATACCACAGACAAATACATAAAGAAGCAAACACAAGGTGTCATACCAGAGAAGACCATCAAAACCCTCTCCTGTAATGATGATTAAAACAAAGTCATGACACAAATACGTGACGAAAAATTTCTCAATAATATTCTGTTACCGACCCACCATCCTTCAAGTCAATGTTGTGTACTATGTTTTGCAACAAGAATGTAGCTAGACCAAATGGCAACGCCATACACTCATGTAATTCTGTTGGCTAACTGAATCCTCGTTATTCTATCTCATTATATTACAGTTACAGAGCAAAATCTCTAACTCTGTAGGGGCATGAAGTGAACAATGGAGCATGAAACAGCAATAAGAGGGCATAAATAAAATCTTTTCAGAAATAAATTCACTGATGGATGTATGGAACTTTGACGTTGACCCAAGTAAACCAACATTAACATAAGACAAATTAAAGAACAATTAGGATGAATCAAGGCCAGAACTATGGCTCCATAACCAAAAGGCATTTGGCCTTCCAGAAGGTCAAGGATTCAAACCTCACCAAAAGTGAGGAGGATGTGTGAGTATATAAATGTTATATACGTCAAAAAATTTATGTCTCTGTAGAGTGTAGACAAACACCAGACTCCAGATTACTCTACTCAGACCCATAACTACCACATTTGAATCTTTTATCACACAATTTGTGCCTCCAACTTAAATTTAGAGGCTAAAATTGACTCTTTCATTCAGCATGAACCTTAAGCTCTTAAAGCGCACAAAGCCTCTGTTCTACTATGCTCTCATCACCAATTAACAATGACTCTTCTTAAATGTCATGCTCTATTCTTATGTTGGATCAACATCAACACTAAGTTCGGAGTTTGACAAATAACATACGAAAACTAATCAACTTTAAGACATTTCCTAACTTATACAACCGGAAAAATGTGACCATATAAACAATGATACTTCTTGTAAGCATGCTAGCATAAAATACAGTTAGAAACAGTATACATAAGAGAGAAGGGGGTGGGAATTAACTGGAAAACCCCAAAAAAGTGAAAAACTCAGGAACCATTAATTTGTACATTATACACATTTAAATACAAGTAACTGAAGCTGCTTTTTGGTCTTTTATGCATGTGTGCAATGTTATGCACATGTGCATAAGGATAAATTGCTTACAAATTACTTGTATACACATGTACATGTTGCCCATATGAACGGCCTGGTAACCTCAGTTTTTCATTCTGTTTGCTGTTTTCTCCTAAACCTGACCCTATATATCAAGAAAAGGGAACTACCTGACAGGGAAAGCACTTCATAATAAGTCGTTGTACATAATCAGCAACCGCATTTCTACGTTCTTCAGAAGGTTGGTTTGGCTGAATGCAGGTTATAAGTTCTGCTGTCCTCTCTTCAGCCTTTAACCATCTCTCTGAATCTAAACTCTCTATCAATGGGTCTGCATTGGGCATTAACCCATTCGGCAATAGGCGGCCACCGCCACCACCACCACCACCCATCTGTGACCATCCCTCAAGCTCTCCCATGCACAACTATTCGATACAAACTCAACTACACTACTCCAAAGAACCCTCACACAGAAAACTAATCACAGCAACAACAACAAAAAGAAAAACCTAAATACAATAACCTCACTTCTTACTTTCCTCCACAAAAAGGGGGAAAAAATCAAACTTTTTGCTCTCCAAAACTAGCAATTACAGGTTTCAGATACCAAAAACATACATACACACATATATTTGCACATAATACATGTAAAATCACTAATTGAGTATGGAATACCCTAAAGAGATTACTAACTAAAAGGTCTAAAACAATGATTTGAAATAAAAAGGAGTTATGAATTGTGGCCCTAGAAATGTCAACCACGATAAAACTTCGTTTTTTTTTTGCTTTCTCTCAGGAACCCTAGAAACAAGTCCTGAGAAGAGAAAAATCAGGAAAAGTTGGAAGAATTACTCCGAAAATCTGATCATAAAAATCGGTAAGAAGATTGTCAACAAAACCCTAACACCACCAAAAAGGGTTATATATAATATATCAGATGAAATCAATCTAGGAATTCAGGATGAAGTTGAAATCAAAACAAAAATGGATTGAATTTAGGGAAATTATGAAAGAATGATGGTGAAATTTGAGAGAATCGGAGATTAAGGTTGCGAATTTGTAGGGTTTTTTTGTTTTTCCTGAAGAGCAAATTAAGAAGAAGAGAAAGGGGTTTTTCAAATGGCGATTGAAGGGGAAATTGGACAAACGATGATACTGGTGATGGGAATCTGGGAAGAAAATTATTTTTTTTTATTTTATTGAAAAATAAATATATAACCCATCTTTACGACAGGGTCAGGTTCAAATGAAAACTATCAGTATTTTCAGTTTGAATAGTACGTTATTATTATTCAGATGGAATATGTACGTGGCACGTTCTCAACTGCCCCTTACGTTCACAATAAAAGATGAATTCGCAACCGAACTTTCGTCATGTGTTTATATTATGATGCATTTAAATAAAAATATTACATAACAATTTTCATGCATTAAGTACTTTTTTTTAAAGAAATGCATTAAGTACTATTAATTGATGTATATAGTTGAGATTTAAGATTATAGGGTTGGGTTCAAATGTAAACCACTTTTTGGTTGTGAACGTGAGGACAGCCGAGAGC
>LUCG01126777.1:0-16134 GCA_001633085.1 Carthamus tinctorius
TGACGGCGGATACGTATAATTTGGTTTTGCGGCTTTTCGTGGGGTGGGGGGATGAAGAACGGGTGAGATCAACGTGGGTCGAGATGGAGAAGAACGGGTTGGGGCCGGATCAGAGGTCGTATACCTTGATGGTGCACGGGCTCTACGAAAAAGGTCAGATAGAGGAGGCGATGGCGTATTATGAGAAGATGGTATCGAAGGGAATGGTATCAGAGCCGCGAACCAGGGTGTTAGTCGAGGCTATTAAGATCAAGTTGGAGAACAAAGATCAGAAAAGCATAACGTAGTTGTGATGGGCTATTCAGCTAAATGACCTTCTACAAAAGCAAGTTGTATGGGTTAAGTTCCATTAAGCCTTGTATGGATTAAGTTGAGGTGGTGATGCATAATTCAGGCGTGATCAAGGGCTGTTTCTTCCTTTCTTTTTTCATTAAGCCTTGTAGGGATTAGGTTGTATGAATTAAGTTCCATTAAGCCTATGGATTAAGTTGCATGAGTGAAAGATCAATGGGATTAAAGGATGCAAAAAGAGAGGTTTAATCTTTTCCGATTTTATTTTTCTGAAGTAGCTTAATGGAAACAAGCGAGGGAGGTCATAGCTTATTCCATATAGTCATTTTGGCTTAATGCTTTTTCAAGTAAAACTCAAATCAAGCTTGTGAGTTGTGATAGATCTGATCTTGTTAAACTCTTGAATCAAGCTTATATTTTCAAAACTTCCAAATTGAGCTCAAAACTTTCTCAAGCAAAGGTAGAGCTCAAAAAGACAACTGCATAATCTTATCTAGTCCTTATGCCACAACACTCGGTTCCAGAAAGAGATGGGAGAAGATTACTATTTCTTACAACCAATGAAACGAATTCAAGGTCGTTAAACTACAATACTTTACGTCCGTTACAGAAATGCAAAACATCCGGCATAATATCACCTCTTCCAGTTTAAAGGCGGAAAGGTGAAAATACCCGACACTTGATTTGTACATGAACATCGTAACATCACCCATTTTGCAACTTCAGGAACCCTAAAATCTGTCGGCAGTCGCAACTTCAGGTTGAGCTTCACGTTGTCGTCCTTTTGCTAGATAAGGACCCTTTCGGATAGCTTCCACCAGCTGCATTATGAAATCCAGATTGTACAAGTTAAGACCAATACCAAAATGGTAAGAGTCCTAAGATATTAAAAAATTATCGATCGATTTGATCATCCAACCTCCAAAAGGTTGAGGGTTTAATCTCGCAGAATGTGCGTGAGTAGTTGCCGTATATAAATATTATATACTCAAAAAGTTAACAGACCAACAGAGTAAGGTGTCGTTTTTTAAGAGGTCTGAAATCTGATTTCACATCTAAAAGATAAGTAAAGATTCGTGGTATTAAACTAAAATGGAATCAAACCTTTTCAGCCGTCCCAGAAAGAGCTGGATCATTCAGAAATTTGGGCGATGATGCAAGAGCCTTATAGATCGCCTCACAACAGTTGTATCTGGCCTCCATGCCTGAAAACCAATCAAATAGAAGAACAAATTTAAAGAGAGAAGGGAAAAACCCACGCAAGTTCGAATCCGGGGGTGAGCAACCAGGGGCCACTGAGTATTAATCCCAGGGGAGCATGCTTTAGCTCTCGGTAAAAATTACCAAGGATGTAGCCTGGTCAAACCCAGGTGAACCTTATCAAAAAGAAAAAAATTTAAAGAGAGAAAGAAATCTAAATAGTTACCGAGAATGGAATCACCACAAAGGGAAAATGGGAGGTTGGATTTTAGATTTTGTTAGTATGCATAGTCCCGTTGTCAAGTTGCTAAAACTTGATTACTGGTGGACATACAGAGACACCGTTGTAAATAGTGCTAAATACATCAAAATGTAACAAAATTCAGTTAAGTTTTCTATTTGGTGTAACAAATAACCTTTTTTTCTCAATAGATGTAACAAAATTTCGAAATTTCCTATCTTGTAACATTTGATGTCGTGGATTAAAGAGTTACAGCCGAGTGGACGATTAACTTGATACGGACATCATCTAATGTTACAAGATCATTATGTTAATGGTCAAAAACCAGTACAAAATGATGAATTTTGAAACTTTGTTACATTGAGAAAAAGAAAATCTTCACTACACTAAATAGGAACTAAGGGCAAACTTCTTTGCAATTTGATGCATTTTGCCATAATAGATAATGTCACGAATAAATACCTATTTTAGTTGTTTCTGTAACCGGATCTGTCACTATATTTATTATCTCTTGTCTGGAGCAGATCTCGACCAAGAACCATGGTCTAGCAGCCAATCCTGCTACCAACCTATAACCCTGCAAATCATTTTGTCCATGATACATCAATTTATCAAGTAAACTTCAAAGATTTCTACCTAAGTTAGATAAAAAAAATCAGCAGAGATGTAGACATTTATGATCTTGGCAATCACTATAGTCAACAAAACCTGACAAAAGACAAAAGGGTTATTGGCGTGGGAGCCTAGCCTCCCTCGATCTCCAGCCTCGAGAAAAGCGAGTGTGTGTTGGTATTTGTCGTATATGAATATTATATACACAAAAAAAGACTTGAGAAAAGGTGCTAATGACTTCCATGTTTCATATTAGCAGTTACATACTATGAGACCATAATGGAATTTACAAAACAAAAAATTCTCACCGCAATCCGAAATTCAGACTCAAGTTTAAGAATGGCAAGAACAAGACCCTGCCACATGGAGTAACAATATTGTTAAGTAGGAAGGCACCTGACTTGAAGATAATGGGCATACCAAGTAATTGATAACAACATTATTATTTGACCCTATTAGGCCCCATATGGATAAACTAACAGCATTATTGGGAACGGAATATAGAAGTTGGCCCAAAAAAGAACTAACCGATGGTATGAGCTTCGGAGTGTTGGATGCTGTTCCATAGATTAATCTACGCAGGTTTTCTTCAGCATCAGCATTCAGCAGTTTGTTGTTCTCAGGCCGAGTTTCTCCGACAATGTTCCCAAGAGAATGCAAGGCAGCCTGTTTTCCAGTTCAAGAGTTATTACCAGTCGTATCATAATAAGACATGCATAGGCTGCAAACAAAGCCTTGTGACTATGAGTCTATAGCACAAACATGTAACGGCTCTCGTGTACCACTTAAGTGACCGTTAATGTTATATGGGGAACAAAGAAAAGGCAAGACCAGCACCAAGAAGAGGTCAAAGATTCTTGCAAATAGTAAAATAAAAATTTTTGGCGGAATTGTGATACACTTATGAGTAAGAGCTAACCAGTTGTTTGCCACGGCCATGCAGATCAAAGGCAGCGCTAACATCTCTAGCAGCAGATGTGTCTGACAGTAGCAAGATAGCTCCCCGGGTTGCTAGAACCATTGAAAAGAAGCATAACCATGCTTAGAATGCATACCATTAAACAAAATAGAACTGGCCAATGTACATATTAATTAGGGACTTAGCAATCACGGTAATCCAAGGAATAGATAAAGGAAAACGAAAAGTAAGAAAGAACGGGAAAAACAAGCAACCAAATGTTTGAAAAATCTAAAAGTGGTGCATTGGGTCCAAGTCTGTTCAGTATTCCAAACAGAATCTCAGCTATGTATTGAGAATAGAAAGTTAAAACACATTTCAAAAATGATGGGTCATCTCCAGTTCTACATTAGCATATGACATTCACCAACATACTTACATGAACCTATTTGACCCATTGCTTCAAGACCACATTCACATTCATCTGCATCTTGATTGTCTAGCAATGAAAGCCTTTCATCAATGGCTGAAATCACAGCTTTAATACCTACATCAAAAATCAAAAAGTAACGTTAAGATAGATACAAGCAACCAGACGATCATCACTTATAAATTCGTAAACATATTTTAAAATGTGCATGTTAAGATCCAATTCTTGCAAATAACTAGTCAATAGGCACATCTGCATCCTATATGAACACATGCTGACAGATACAGCTTCAAAGCCTTTAATTTTCTAGGGTTAGATTTCAGACAATGATCATTGAAAATGTTGCAAAATAAAATCCTACAAACAGCCTGAACACTATAGCCTCACTCCTTGGCCAGGTAAGCAGGCTAGCTATACCATGGTTCATTTCGTTGATTTGTATACTGCAAGTAAGCATCAAACTTCTGTACATGGACAAACAGATAGATAGAGAGAGAGAGAGAGAGAGAGAGAGAGAGNGACCGCTTATCATCATTGCTCTTGACCTCAACATCGATTCAGCAGAAGAATTTCTGTAGAAATATTAGATAGTTAAATAGCTTACAACAGGCAAAGATCATAGATCAGATACGAACATAAAGCATATTTTTACCATGCAAATACCTGATTATAGAAATAAGTAACTGCAAGATATTGGTCCGCAGCACGTATTCCATTCCATGCTGGACCTCAGCCAACTTCATAACACAAGATAAAAGCAAGGTAAATGTAAGAGGTACAAAACCCCAACTCACAAAGATAACAAAATGCAAAGCCAAATCCATGTCAAAAAGATTAAGAAATAACGCCGTTTAAGGTAACGTTTAACATATTTATAAATGTTAAGTGAACAGATGATGATGTGTCAATACTAATACCCCAACCGAAGCAAGTACCTACTGCTTAGGTACATCATATACTGGTTGCAAATAAACGTGAGGTTTGAAACAATGACAGAACGATGACAACCTCGTAAAGGAGCTCCAAAATGCTCAAGGTCATGAGTGTATCTTTAGTATTGCGAACTTCTGCCTCCAAGAGACCAAGGAGATTTGAGTTGTAAACTAATGATGCAACTGCACTGGAGGTAGAAAATAGCTTCACTATCAATGCCAAAACACGTGCTCGTCCCTGAAATGAATTTTCAGAATAAGACCGCCAAAGTACACATTTGCATAAATAAGTTCAATTCTTATGCATGATATACAGCTACATTTTGATATGTGAATCTCTGCAAAACAATTTCACACACAATTGTCGTTTAGAGTAATCAATTTTCTAGTAACTACATTTGTTTCACATTATATGGACAAAGTGTAAAATCTATTCCGAAAATTAAAAAAGGTCAACAGAGGGTAACTTTACAAAGCAACAAGGACTACAAATAAAATTCATAATATCTAGATAGCCGATTAGCTGCAGTGTCATCAAAAAGGATGCAACAGGTCTGGCCTAAACCAGATTCAACCATGAACTAACCTGCTGCCTAAACTCCATGTTACATAAACTGATACGAGCATTAACTAGCATACCAGTGATGAACATCTTGCTGCTAGCTTTGTAATATCAGTAGTTTCAGTGGGAGTAGCTGGGAATATGATTTCCTACACATGGAGCAACTGAAGGTCATAACTTCCCACAATTGTAACGATATAAAGCAGAAGCAGATTTGAACTCACAATTCCCTGTTGAGAGGCTGCTATATCCCTGATTGCATCTGTTGCGGCAACAGCCACTTGTTCATCACTAAGTCAAAAGAAGTTTTTATTTAGCTTAGAGAAAATTTAACCAGGTTTCACATTAGGAGAACAATATCCTATGGATAATTTCAAAAAAGGAGCTAATTCCATATTCTCTCAACAGTGAAAGACACAAGGATTACTTGGTTCAACTTTGGCCTTAGCTTGTTGAATCTCTAGAAGCAGTAATTAGTAGTTAATACATGTCAACTGATACATTTTAGAACCCAGATAGGTTATGAATGAAATCTCTCACCACTTGGAATGATTGCATCTCCTATAACGTCTAGTCACTTTTGCCCATTCTTCCTTGCTCAAAATGACACTTATATGTAAAACATTCTGACTTTTCACATGGGAATTTGTGTTGGTATAAATGATTTGGGGGGCCCCATCTTCCCATAAAATTATATGTAGAACGTATGTTCAGCTTACAATAGTCTACATACTGCCTATGTGAAAGCACTTATGCATAGAAGCTAGAGATGTCATGGTACATGAGATATTTAAACCAAAAATAAGCCGTGAGAAGTGAACCAAAAAGATAGCATAATTAAAAAGAAAATTGTTCCACAATGTACCCATCGATGAGGCAATTGAGCAGAAGCGGGTACACGCCATTCTCTTTTATCAGTGAAGTAGCTAAACCACTATCTTCAAGATTCTCCAAAAGGCTAGAGATCTGAGCATAATAATTCCATCATTTACTTTGACCATATAGTAGAATAGCATGCAATATAAAGAAAGCAATTAGCTATGTCATCAAACCCCTTTCAAAAATAGGAACACAAGTTGAAACCAAATTTTCCTAATCGGAACGCGAAAAATAGTTGCTCTCAGACAACATTTAATTCTAGGAAACAGTGGCAGTAACCCTGAGATCAAGATGAGAAGGATAAGAGATGACACATGATATTATGAACTAAAAACAATGATTCACAGTTATGACGGACATGGTGTACACTGACTAGAATGATTACAACATTCAATCTTTCTGACAGCTCCTACATAGATTTCGACCAAACCGCACAATAAATGTGTTTTAAATGAAAACAGTTGGTCATTCATGTTCATGAAGATATAACATGTTTACAAAACCTAACATACAGTCTACTACAATGAATGTAACAGAGAGTGTCTGTTATTGAGTAGCAACCCAATCTATCCCCACCAATAAGTACCCAAGATATTTCAACTTCAGTCAGATAAAATGCTCACTTAAGCTGCTAGAACCCGCAGATATAGATGAAAGGATTGAATTTGTAAGCGACTTCATCCAGCAGCTTACTCTGAAAATTTGCAGATAAGCTTATATAACTAAGCTGTCTCGTCTAAGTCTGGAACTTGGACATGTTTTAGGAAAATTAGGTCCAACAAATATAAAAATAGAAGAGATTAGTTCACGATGCCACTAGAGAACATTAAGCGCTAAACATTTACAGATATTTTACAGTGTCCTTCTCATGAAGTGTAAATACAAGTGTTTTCTTGGTTCAAAGATGGTTTTAGGCAATATATTTTGAGCTCAGATATTGGAGCTCTTTATGCAAAATACTAATCATGCACATACTGAATATAGAAGACGAAGACCAATATGCTTAAAAGATTGGAGACTCACAGGACTAAGCTGGCACAAGGTCATTCATTAGGTAATGACTAATGAACACAAAAATATGCAACAAAAGCAGCTATTGTGTGTTAAATAATACCGTTTTACAAGCCAAACTTCTGACTCTCTGAGAATATGCTTGCAGGCCAACCACAATGAAAGGCTGAATAAAGACAAAAAACAAATCAACGATGTAAAATCAATTAGATAGTTCTTAAGTTGTACCGTGACAATATGAAACTGGTAATCATAGATCTTTCTATACAGCAGCATTCTAAAGTCGAAGCCAAGGGCCACTTAAATGGCCACCAAGTGTTGATCATTCCCCCACAGGTTCTATAAGTTGGGGGAACTTGATCTGCCACCTAAAGATTAAGCATTCTGCACTAATTGACTCACCAACAAATTGTTGAATTGAGCATTTCCAAAATCTAGGCAAGGAATGACGGGCTTTCCGCAACTAGCCCACCAAAAGACTTTTTCTAGAAAATCTTTCCAATCCTTCCAAAATTGGTGGCACTTATGGTTTACAATGCAGAAAATATAAAATGATTAGTAGATGTCTACACCTTTTTCATTTGCATACCATAACAAAAGATTATCAAAGCCCACATCAATTGGAAGGAAAAGGATGTAAGTGACTGATAAAAGAACTTGTTGAGGTATGTCAGTGAAAAACACAGAGTGGTCACTGGTCGAGGATCACTTAATCTACCTTGCCTTGTATCCATGAAATGTTTAAAGATCACCCTATCTATTTTTACTTTTCACAGTAAAAACACATAGATGTTACAGAAAAAACTTAATCAACAACAGCAACATAAAAAGAAATAAGTTAAGCTAAAGAAACAGGCATACCATGTATTCTGGGATGAGGGAGGCCCCATATTTTGTTCTAAATATCTTCTCTAGACAATCAATCAACGCATCCTCCAAACCAGGCATATCTCCTTTGGTTTGCAGCGCACTGCAACAAAAATATAAGATATAAAACTCCTTTTTCTACTGAGAAACGAAAATTAAAGAACAAACACCACTTGCAGTAACAAAATTAGCCCAATTTTACGTAGAATTTGCTCAATTTCAACATAATACATCCTTGGATTTTAATAACTTAGAATAAGTGATAAAAAGTCACTAGCAAAGGAACACAAAAGGTAAACGGACGAACTATGTTTTAGTTAACGAATATTAAACCTGCCTAAGGCTGTGTTTGGCAAAAATAAGCTAGCTTATAAGCTAGTACATGTTTGGATGGACCCATAAGCTAACTTATTGAAACGCTAGTTGGAGTAGCATTCCAGGAGCTTTTTGTAGCCTTTTTCCAACTATACCCTTGTTAATACTAATTATTATACCCCAAGATACCCTTTTTGGTCCTTTTACATACTTATAAGCTAGTTTTTATCAAACATAATTTATTCATTAAGCCAGCTTATCGGCTAACTTATTAGCTATCAGCTACCAGCTAGCTATTCAGCTAGTTGCCAAAACACAGCCTAAGTCACTTAAACCAATCAGTTCATGATTAAACTTGAATCAGACATGTACAATTTCCTATACAACTCATACTCCATTTCACAACAGAGACTAGAGACCAACAAAAATAAAAATACACAAATCAAAGTGAATTAGTTAGATAGAAAAAGCTACTTGATGATAACAGGAAGGGGAAAAGAGCTAAGAAACTCCTTCACAGCAGCTTCTGATCGAGTTCCTGAAAGTTTACATAAGCAATGAGTAGCGATCAAAAGGCTTTCAAAAATTAACATCAAACAGAAAAAAAAAACAAGTGTAGAATGTAAGCTAACCAGGATCAAAGGAGAAGTCGGAAGCCGCTTGAAGAAGCTTCGAAGCATCAAAAGAGTAATCCACCTCCATTGCCGACATACTACGAGTAGTAGCTTGGATCAGTATCGATGGTGTGTGTGTGTGTGTGTG
Source organism: Carthamus tinctorius (assembly GCA_001633085.1). Classification (NCBI taxonomy): domain Eukaryota; kingdom Viridiplantae; phylum Streptophyta; class Magnoliopsida; order Asterales; family Asteraceae; genus Carthamus; species Carthamus tinctorius. Next base: position 9,001 of record LUCG01126777.1, read on the forward strand.
TTTCTTGCAAAATAATCCAAAAACCCACCGCTTCGCTTTTTCTCCCCTTTTTCTGAAGGATCCATTTATTTGACCCGGTATTTGAATTTGATGATTTGATCCATATGCAGCGGAATGACCCAACGGGTCGTTTACCGATCACTTATCGCCTATCGGGTGAGGATTTATCGGTAAACGACCCGTTGGGTCATTGGGCTGCATATGGTCCGGGTTCGAGTCCCGTCTCGCACACGGAGGCCTCTATAGCCACAACCGTTGAGTGAGTCGGGAATGCCCCCCACAACGGACATTGGCAGTCCGTGGTGGGCCGGTTGAGGTTGCCGGAATCAACATTTTGTAACAGATCCTTATTTATCTTATCGTATAATATTACTGGCCATCAAAATTGATTGTTGATAAGTGTCTTAAATCCGATAAGTGTTTACCGGGTAAGAGTCATTTACCAATAACATTCTTGGTCCTTTACCCGGTCCTTATTATGACTTTTAACCGGTAAGATGCCTGGTGGTTTCCTTGCTCGGTAGGTAATGATCGTAAAGTGATGCCATTAACCGCTTTATTTGGGTAAGTGTTTAGTAACGCTCTCTAAGAAGTGATAAATAATAATTGCAAGTTACATGGAAACATAAGATAAATCGGTCATACCCTAGTATCGACATGAGAATCTGAATATCCCGTATCCAGAATCTGTTTTATTCAGGATCATTGAGTTGATCAGGGATGGAGATAAGGAGAAGGAATATCTAAATTCGTTAACTTGGGTTAAGGTTGGGTATAGCGATTAGGGAATTACAAATACCCCTCAAACCCGATCTTGATTTTGATTCTCATGTATTTAAGTCTGTGTGTGTCTATGTGTGTGTGTATGAGTATGTATGTAGTCATCTTGCATAAATATCCAAATCATAATAAATGATTTTTTTATAAATATCTTAATTGATTGGGTTGCATTTTGGTTGTACAAATGGGATAAGTTACATTTGAAACATCTTCTTGCTACATATATATGTGTATATGTATGGTAGTAGGTTTAAATGATAAGTGCTAAAAAATGAGAAGTAGAAAAGTGATCTCAACTACTCATCCGGTCAATAACGGTGGCTTTGACCGTGGTCCCCCTTTAATAATCTCTACCCTCTCATGAATCGCGTCCACCGTAACCGGCAAAGCCGGCTTTATTGACCGGATGAGTGGTGGATATCACTTCTCTACTTCTCATTTTTTAAGTACTTCTCATTTAAACCTTCTTCTATATGTATGTGTGTATGCATATGTATAATATATGGAAAATGACAAAATCAATGTGTATATAACGTATAAATATAATATAATGCATATGTACAATATATGAAAAATGATAAAACAATGAGTATATAACACATAAATTTAATTTATCTAAAATGAATAGAAAACTTTTAAACATATATCACTGAGTTAATTACATCGAGTATCCTTAGGCCATCTGTTATAGGAGAGCCAAAGGTGTTCGTCTTTGGTTGGTTTCGTCGGGTTGATTCGGCTACATCACCACACATGTAGCGGGTTGGTTGTAGTCGGCTTCCACATGCCGAGGACCAACACCCACCCCCACCTCCTTTCTCTCTCTTGTTTCTCTCTATCTCCCTCTTATTTTCTTATTTTATTAATTATTTAATATGTGAGTAAGATTTGGTTGAGTATAACTTATGTTTTGGGTAGCTTTGGATAAGGTAGTGGAAAGTTGTTGTAACACTGATGTAACATTGAGTTTGTTTGGGTTCCATGGCAAGTATAAAGCATGGCCTTAGGCTATGCGTACCCAACCCTCCCAACCTCACTGCCACATCAGCTTCCACGTCAATTTTTTCCCAACCCCACAATTAACCTTCTGGAACCCTCTCTGATTAGTACCCAACTCTCTCACACACCACACACACAAACCCAGCAGTTAGCATCGGCTTCACCAAACCGTCTGGCCTCCAACAAGCCGAACCCGCTGGAGCCGTAGCGGAGCCTGCTGAGCCCGTCGAGTTCGAACCCGCTGAACCTAACCCTTCGTTACGCATGGACTTGGCCCTTATGGCTTACTCAAGCTCTGAAAATTTTTTTAGTAAAACATATGATCTATAGTGATGATTCATGAAGTTAACAACTAAAGATGATTATGAGGAATAAAGTAGCCTTTAGGCAAACTATAAAGACAATAGTATAGTTCACTCCAAAATTAATTGTGATTTACTTTTTTATTTTAACTATTTACTAAAGATATTTTATCTATCGATCACAAATCAACTTTTTAAACCTAAAGTATATATTAAATACAAATACTTATATATTTGTTTAAAAACATTAAATTAATAAAATTAATAAAAATATATTTAAAATAAATATAAAGATTTTTATTTGAAATGTACTTTAATTTGAGAAATTTAATTTGTGGCGGGATATATAAAATGTTTTCAATAATATTTTTTAATTTTGGTCTTTGTAGTTTGTCTAAAGATTAATTTATTTTTCAGAATAGTTGTCAATCGATGGTGTTAGGTACAGGACCAAAAATGTTATGAAATTGAAAATTTCCGAACCATCAATGTAGATAGTGTATTTTATAAACCAAATTCAAATTTTGAGCAAGCCACAATGAATCAAGGACCAAATGTGTGATTCAATCTACATTATAGTATTAGCTTATTTGTTCGGATAAGCTTTTGATGATATAACAACGTGGATGTATGAAATTTCAGTTATTAAGTATGTAACTGATATATTTGTTTTGAACTATTTTTATAGAATTGCAACCAGTATAATTTCGTTAATGAAAAATTTAGAATAATACATCATTTAAACGTGAAACTGATATTTATAAAGATATTATAAAAAATTGTAAAGAAATTGTAAGGATGGGAATGGAAATCAATGTTGTTCCTCTCCTCAATGATGCATTTGGTACATGAGACAGGACATGACACAACAGTAAAAAACGCATTGTCCCATGTTTGTCACTACAAGATATAGGATAATAACTCATTGTCCCATGTTTGAAGCGATATGAGACAAAGACATTAACTAGAACAAGGTGAGACAACATGAGACAAAAAGGACTTCCACAAAAATAGATGGAACAATATGGGACAAGAATGAGACGTTAACTACAATACTATCAATTAACTCTCATTTGATATATACCTTAATATGGTATTTGTGTCGTTGGCAACCTCCACCTCCTCTTTTACCACAACAGCCTCCTCCACCACCTTCACAACCACCATCTGACACAGACCATTGCCTCCACAGCCCTCACCACCACCACTATTTGGCTACCTCCAGCTCCTCCTTTACCATAATAACCTCATCAACAACACATGTGGTCCACCACTATCACGGTTCATCATCACCACAACACCATTGCGGGCCACCTCACCTTTACCATAACAACCTCACATTAGCTACCACTACCATTGCCCACTACAACCACTAACTCCTCCACCATTGTCGAATGCCACCACCACTACACCCACTGTCATATACCAATCACCAAGTACCTCTACCTCTAACCATCGTCGGCTACTGACCACTATCGATTATCGCCGGCTCCACTATTACCGTTAGCAATTGCCACCTCCACTATAACCACCACCACTACCACCACCACCACCAAATTGGCCACAACTACCTCCTCCAACACTATCGACCGCCACCACCACTACTACCTACCATTTTTACGTCTTCCACAACCATCGTCAGTCACCAACCACCATTGTTCATTGACCGGTATTAAATAAATTATGTATATAAAAATTGTGCAAAAATTAAATTATTTGCTTTATTTGTGTTAAATTATAACTATTATATTATATATAAAATCATCAGATGACTTTTAGGGAACTTGTCTAGTTTTATCATGTCTACTTGTCTAGTCCTATATGTATCAAACACTTGACAGATACTTGTTCTGTCTAAACCCGTCTAGTCCAACTCTACTCTTTTGTATTGTCCAATCATGTCTGTGTACCAAAATGCTACCCAACGGGGATGAGGACGTAAAAGAGAATGGAGATGGGTGAGGATAAGAGATAGGAATTAGGATAGGAATTACGATATTCAGGGGGGGTTTGGTTCATTTCAGAGAATGGGAATGAAAATGAGAATGAGAATCCAGGAGAATGGAAATAGGAATGGGCATTGCATTGATGCTGTTTGGTTAACCCAATATAATCAATGAAAAGTTGTTTCATATTAAAAAATATATATATTTTTTCCTAAGTTGAAAATACAAAAGATGTTTCATTTAACATCCATAGATGGAACAATGCATGGAAAAAAGAACCAAATAGAAATAAAAATTTCATTTCCCCTAATTTGGTTAGGAATGAAAATTAATGGATCTGCATGAATGATTCCATTATATAATATCAAACCAAACAGCAGTTTTCATTATCATTTACATTCCTAACCCCTCAATACCCCCAACCAAACGTACCATCAATGTTCCAAACTCTATTGCCATATTCAGTCAAACTAAAAAACTATAACAGGAATATAAATTGATAGTGAAATTATCAACATGTTGGTAATGAAATCAATGCCATAAAGTAAATACTAAAAATTCAAAATGTCACAAAAATGAATTACTTGTTACATGTTTATACTTTTTTTTTTCCAATTACCTTTTTCTATTTTCTATTTTCTATTTTGTATTTTGTATTTTGGTGAACCTGCTTTGAAAACCTCTATTTTGGGAAACATCTTTTATGTCTTTAATGCAATCAAGTGAATGCATTGTGTCTTTGATGCAAATAAGATAACATATTATAACTTTCTAACAAAAGACATCTTAATAAAAAAAAATTATTAATCTTTTTTGTTTAAATGTCTTATCATATACATTAATAAGAAGCTTTTAAAAACGCGTTCCACAAAATAAAAATTATAGCACAGTAGGTGATCCATTTTGATGCAATTTGTCTTAAAACAAATAGCAAAGTATGTGACATAACTCATCACACAACGTTAAAGGGTTGATCCCCTTGCAAAATCAAGTTATTTAAGTGGATGCGATGATCATTTGTTTCCGTTATATCATCCATAGCAATAGAATTGGCTTGAACAGTATTGTATTTTTGTCTCTGTTTAGTTGAATTCCTCGAATGTAAAAGAATGTTACATGATTTTCACCAACTCGAAATCAATGAGACAATAAATAATTCATATTAGACAAAGTATAAAAGAATGTTACATAGTTTTCACCAACTCAAAATCAATAAGACAATAAATAATCCATATTATAAACATAATAGCTACTCGCAAATTGCAACTTATTCGTTCAAACTTATGTGGATTAATAATATCTGAAACAAGCAACAAAAAAGGTATATAATTATATTTACTGATGATTATTTTCTAACAGATCACATGCATGTATTAAATACTTTAGAAACCGTTATTGAGAAATAGGACATGCCATTATTCAGTACCTGAGAACGTATTGTGGTGGCGAGTTCATCTCACAGGAATTCAATGAATTATGTAATACACATGAAATACACTTGACAATCATCAACACACTACCAAAATAAGTTGTCGAGAGAAAAATCGAATAATTCTCACCATGTTGAGAATTATTCGATTTACTAAATGTGTTCTCAGGTACTGAGTTAGGGAATGAAACTCTTACAATTACCGATTAAATAATGATTAGCCAAAAACTCTTACGATTACCAGTTAGAATAAGAGTTGGGAGACTAAGATACCGTTTACTAAATGCTTACCGAAGAAACTCTTACGATTACCGGATACATACGACAAAGACAAAGAATCTTACCCGATAATAGGCATAACAAAAACTAAAGTCTATTCCTTTTGGGAATCTATAGCCCCTGCACATATATATATGGGTTATGCATTTTAATATTTTTTTTTTTGATGTTGGCGAGTCTTACTAGCAAGTGAAGAAAATAAATCTTATCTGGTAAACACTTATCAGGTTTAAAAGCACTTACTAACAATCCATTTTAACAGGCTCTATGTGTTTGGTAAATGACCCCTAAAAACTCTACTAGTAGCCTAGGTACCGCTACGCTAGTTACCTTATGATACAACCGGTAATGTCACTGGAGCCTTGCAAAAACCACAGATGATTATTCATTTATACAAACTTTACCCTCCATATAAACGCTTTACCGTAGAGAATCTCAAAGGTTCCACATACGACGCCTTAAAACCCCCGATTCCTCCCCCTATAAAAAGATCCAACACTACCAAACAAACAAAACATCAAAACACATCCTCGACGGTGATACATCGTTCACATCAGATATCGTATTCGGGAATTCTCCGTACCTTAAAAAGTCGTCATCACTTTATCCCCCCTACAAACAAGATAAAACAAAAAAACATGATTGATGGTCACATAATATATCCTATGGACACAAGTCGAATACCACTTTAGAAATAGTGGATATTTTTGTCTTTTTACATGTAAAAATGGTAAACCCGAAACTTTAGGGGCGGATCTTCTTCTATCATCACCAAAATACAAAAAAGAGAGAATCATTTATTTTTTTCCTGGCGTGCTCATATGATGGGCCCAGTTAGAATCCCATAAATGGTAAAAGACTATTCTAACCTTTCGTTGGTATCTGATTCATATGGCCCAAATTTGGCCCAAATACTCGACGGCCCATATCTCAATCGAATCATAAAATATCTGACACACGTGGAGCTTTTGGTGGGTCCCACCCGCCTTTATTGAGGAAAACGGTAAAATTATGTTTCGAAAAGTTTGATGATGGAGCTGCCTTCCTTTACTCTAACTACTGTCAAAAACCTATTTTTTCCTGCCATTTTCACCTGCAACTTTTTTTTTTAATTATTTTTATTTTTTTTGTATTTTCTTTANTAAGATTTTGAAAAGTAATTATTTATGATCATATAAACATTTATTACAAATAACAGTTAAGTTGTATTGGTATAGATAAGCTAGTTTATAACCTTGTATATTTACGGGCTTCCTTTCGGACTCGCTTGCGGGCTCCGGCTGGATGGGGGTACGCCCCCCCAACATGCTTTGAGCTCGGGTTCCGGCGAAGACTCCTATGCCCGTTTTACTACCAGACGTTTCTCTCTCTCTCTTTCTGTCTCTTAATATATATACAT
>LUCG01126785.1:0-11603 GCA_001633085.1 Carthamus tinctorius
ATTGTGGATCGAAACCGGTATGCGAAACTTCAAGACCAAAAACGGGGTGTTGTTGCGATTGAGTCGGACGTTTGCCTCATGATCGACGGGATGAAGATCCGACGTTTGGATCCATGAAAAGTTGAAGGAATAATTTGGTTTAGAAAGTGTATTTGAGAGAGAAAGTTGGAGATGGTGTGAAAAAATAAGTTGGGTAGAAGAGGTATTTATATAGGGGTAAAAATTGAAAAAAAATAAATAAATTTTTTTTACCGTTGANGCCCGCTGAGCCAAGGCTCGCAGTACGCATAGCCTAAAATTCATTGGTTCTTGTTTGAACCTAATTCTATATATGTGCGTGTGTGTGTGTGTTTTATTTATTTAAAAATGAACTTGTTTAGATTTAATTAGTAACTAATATCAAGTTAATTGTTATATTGTATTTTCCAACATTTTTTATTTTGGATTATTTTTCAATGATCAGGTCGGGTTAGGGGGGATAGGGGATTCCCCATCGGGTCGGGGTCGGACACGAATAAAAACCCACAGGAAACGGGGCGGAGACGAGAATGTATTTTAATTTCGGGGACAGGGATGGGGGACGCAAAACCCGCCCCGTTGCCAGTCCGACTCTGGTTAGCGTTTACTTGATAAGAGAAGCTAACTAGATAAGAGACACTTACAAACAATGAATTTTGATGGCCAAAATGTTACCTAACTAGGTAAGTAAGGGTGACGACTCTTGCTTATAAGAACCTACATAGTAAGCATGTTATAAACGATTGTCAAAATTGTGGGATATTATTTATTTCCATCGTCATTTTAAGGTGATTTGATGGTTATTGGGCTAGCTTGTATTTTGGGCTACAGGAAGTTAGTAGATGTCATGGGCTCAGCTTCCAAGTCCATTTTCATTGTACCGGTGGGGTTAAAAAAGGGTTCAATTTGGCTTTTCATACCAACTTTTTTAAGCTTTTTAGGCTTTTTTTTGCCCTTTTTCACGTTGGGCTTTTTTCACACCATTTTTACCCCCAACATTTTGGCCCATTCGGGCTTTCAGGCCCGGTATGGACCGGGATTCAAGCTCACTAGGCATGAGCTTTTACGGATAGGTATGGGCTTTTTGGTCATCTCTAAAAGTTACAATTTCTTTCCTATATTGACACATTCGTTCTCTCATCGGTTCTTTTAAAAATTAATATGATGGGGTTCCATATATCTGATAGTCACATAAAATCATTTTCACTTGCAGGGGACGTTCTACATAGCAATTTGTCAAGAATGGTGGCAGTTGTGTGGCTCTTCGTGGCACTAATCGTCACACAGAGCTACACTACGAGTTTTGCAAGCATGCTCACGGCTGCTCAACGACTTGAACCAATGATAACAAGCGTCGAGATGCTCAAAAACATGAACGCAATCGTGGGGTATTGCAACGGATCCTTTGTTAACCACTACTTGAAGGATGTTCTCGGTTTTGAGACCATCAATATCAAGAGCTATAACTCAACTAATCGGTACGCCGAGGGCTTAAACAGTGGCGAAATTGCAGCAATCTTTCTTGAAGTTCTTGTCCATTAGTGTTGTGGTGGAGTGGATAAGGCTTGGGGGGTTCATAGCGCCTAACCCGGGTTCAAATCCCTCCATGCGCAACCTATGGACATTTACAAAGAGGCATGCTTTAGCCCTAATCTTGCACGGGATTAGTCGGGTCATAGGCTCGGACACCCTTCAAAAAAAGAGTTCTTTCGGCCAAAGTCTTTGTAGCTCAGTATTGCAAGAACTTCATTAGAACGAACTAGGGAGACATTCAAAGTTGGAGGGTTTGGATTTGTAAATTCTCTTGTTCTAAATTCTTCATATTTTCATACATTTTGACTTTTAATGTGAGACAGATTCCCTAAAATATAGAAAATGGAGGTTTTATTATCCATTATGTTTTAACAGATTCTTTATATCGTTCGAAAAAACAATGAAATGAAACTCCATGTCTAGAGAATTCTATGAAACTTGATGTGAGGGGACAAATGATTTTCCTTATTCATTTCCGCCAATGAAATTGAATTATTATTATTTCATATAATGTTTTCTAAAAATTGTTTTTGGATGATAAAATTGTAGAACATTTTAATAACACAATTAATGTTGAATCTGTTTGGAGTTGAATGCTATGTCTTTTTGGAGATTTTAACTTCTAATTCTTTTTCTAAAGAAAGTAGTTTACATTTTTTTTGTCACTATGGTGTATTAAAATTTGCGATTTTTATCCCTATGGTTTAGAAATAACAGTTTACGTGCCTATGGTTTATAATTCATTGTTATTTTTGTTCTCATGATTTATACATTATTGTTGTCAATCCCTATGGTTGTGGTTTGAATTCTTTACTGTTTTGGTCCCTTGTATTTAGGGGTAAGAATTAGTCCAGCAATGAAAATAGCAAGAAAACCATTGGAACGAAAATCGTAATTTTTAAAGCACAGGGATAAAAATCGAAATTGTTAACAAACCACAGAGACAAGATCATAGTTTATTCTTAAAAACTATAAACAATCTATTGGAGATAAGAAAAAAAAACAAGATCGGCAATTTTAACGAATAAGATTCTCGGTGATTTCCATGCTCAATTGGCAGGGATTATAAGGTAAGTGACATCAGTAAACGCAGATACAACCTAAATGGCTAAATTACATCCCATAATTATAGGGACTTTGATCACTAGAGAAGAAAACCATCCTAACTATACAAAATCTGCTACTAAAAGCTAAATATAATCCCACAAAAATCAGGGATTTATACTTTAGAAAACTCTAAAACTTGCTAGAGGTTTTTAGTGCAAAAACATAACCTTTTTTGATGGGTATTCTGTTGACAGTAGGAACGTATCATGCTGTTTGAATCGTTCTTGGTTCATGTTGTTCATCTGCTGTTTCATCGGATTTTAGTATTTTTTGTTGTCGTTCTCTCTTGTTCCCGAGCACCTATATATCCAACATCAATAATATGTAACACATCATATCAGCACACATACAAACGAGATGGAAATGATACTCTGGATTTTATATTTGAGATAATTCACTACAACAAAATCGGGTTTATAAAACGCCAACAATATCTACGTGTCCTAGTAGATCATTTTTTAGGCCTTAAGTTTATAGGATCAAACAATAAAGCATCTTATCTAAAAGTGTTGTAGTAAGTTTATAGGACGTTGTTGGGCATCTTAACAAGTTTTTTAGGACATCAATTACTTTATAAAACACTTTTGAGAACTCTCGTATAAACACATCTTCGTACAGGACACATGTTTTTGTAATACATTTTTTCAAATAGTGTCCTATAAAATAGCTAATACGACGCTTCATTTCAAAATTGTCTTGATAAGCTTGTAGGACGCCCAAAAGCGTCATACAAATTTATTGCAACGCTTTTAGACAGGACGCTTTACCGTCTGATCCTATAAACTTAAATCTTATAAAGCAGTCTATTTAGACACCTAAACATTTTTGGCATCCTATAAACTTATGGTAACACAACCACAAGGGTTGTGGCGTAGTGGTTGAGACTCCAGGGATGTAGTGGAATATCCCATCTGTCCAACATTCAATTGCAGGAGTCAACAACAATTGTGGCCACTGAGTCTATCAGTCTAACAGCTGTAATTTTCCGGGATTAGTCTGGACATAGCCCATGACACCCTTCCAAAAAAAAAACTAGTGTAACTTTAGATATCACAGTTTATTGTTTGATCCTATAAACTTAAGTCCTATATTCAGTCTCTAGGGACGCTTAAAACGTTTTTGGCGTCCTATAAACCCGATTTTGTTGTAGTGATTCAAAGATTTTGGTACTTACAATGTTAAATCCAGCGTAACTGCATCATAACGCCTAGATTCAAGTCATTTCTAGCATGTTTGGACTTTTAGGACTTTCCACATCGCTGACTTTCCTGGAGATTCGTTTCCTCCGGTACAGAGAGTACTTTCTGACATCGGAGAAAACAGTAACGAGACTTTTCCCTTCAATCTGGTAATGGTTACGCAGGCTAATAATGACATAGATTGCAAGAGCAAGAGTCGAAGTGCCGCCTGTAAAAAGGAAAAGTGACCAAAAGCTATGAAGACCCAAACTTTCATAGTCATCATGGAATGTTTCCAGATCTACACAGTGCTCGGAACCAATCATTCTTTGCTCCATTTCTCGGAGGGTGCCACTTTCGGAAACATTCAGTAGTGCCTTTGTAAAATCAGCAAGCATTGGAGACCCTTTCTGAAGTGCCTGCACAGATAGTAAGATTTTTAAGAGATCTGAAGTCTGAAGTCTGGTTTCACTTCTAAAGAATAAGAGGTGGATGGTGCACCTCTTCAAATTTCAAAGGACGGTAAGAGGTTTTTAGACCTTTTCTTAATAATAAAACAAACAGCCTAAAGTCGCCAAACCTCTTAATCTTCAGACTTAAGAGGTTTTAAGAGAGATTTTTTTAAAACAAACAGCCCTTAACTCATTATTCACTAGTTGAAACGAGAACGCAGATGAGTCATAACTTGGTGGAGGAATTGAACTTGTGCCACCAGTTAGAGAAATGAAATTTTGAGATATGTCAAACCCCATTAGATTACTCTCCAAAAGGGACCTTGAGAAGATATATTGAAGCATAAAGTCCAAGTCTAGCCATTATGGGACTCTAACATGCCAGGAGGCTAGACAGGCACAGATGTCCAAGAGTGTCGAGTCCCAGGTACAGATGTCCTAGAAGTGTCGCTACAACTAAATTGGGTTTATAGGATGCCAATAATGTTAAATGTCTAAGCATGCTAATAGACTGGTTTATAAGACTTGAGAGTTGTTTGGTTGATTTTCCATTAAGTCCTGTATGGATAAAGTTGTTTGCATGGATTAATCTATCTATATAGATAGAAAGATTTTTGTTTGCGAGTGTTGTTTTACAGATGGAAGGGGCGTGTTTTTTAATTGGGAGGGGCAAGTTTGAAAAAAACTTGGTTTCTGCATAAAGGCTAAAGCTCCCCATACTGAATAAGCCATTTTATATATCATTAAGCCACTACCAAACAGTGTATAAATAACATAATAAGTTGTGAGTCACATTAAGCTCATTAAGCTGCTAATAGACAGGCCCTTACTTGATAGGACCAAGCAATAAAGTGTCTTATCTAAAAGTGTTATAATAAGTTTATATGACGTTTTTGGGTGTCGTAGCAAGCTTTTTAGCAGACTTCATAATAAATAGAAAAGTGTGGTATTAATTATTTTATAGGGCACTTTTTTGAAAAATGTCCTCTAAAAAGATGTGTTATAAGACACCCCAAAAGCATCCTATAAAAGTGTCCTAAAAAACCTAATACTATAAAACATCTTATTGTTTTGAAAAATGTCCTATAGCTAATGTCACCCAAAAACGTCCTATAAACTTATTACAACACCTTTAGACAGAGCGTTATATTGTTTGGCAAGCTTAAATCCTATAAAGTTGTTTATTGGGACACCTAAAAATTTACCCTCCTACAAAACCCATTTGTTGTAGTCTATAGACTTTGGCTTTGATAAGATGTGAGATATATGGAACCCCATCAGATAATTCTCCAAAAGAGTCCCTAGGAGAAAAGAGGGGTTCCAACATATATTCAAGTAGAAAGGTCCAAAGCCAGCCTGAGGTGAGCCTCTTAACACAAATGAGTTTATGGACTGATAATTATAAAAATCTTACAAATGCAAATCCTCCTTCCCCGAATGTAGGCCCGGCTGCAATGAAGCTCCTGCAGTACTTGGAAAGGAATAGTTTAGTGAAAGGAGCCTCGAGAAAAACCGCTGCTATTTCTCCACTTCGAAGAGCACGAGCATATTCTTCTGGCGACGTGAAGCTTCTGATATTCTTAGGCTTGAAATGCAAGACGTCCTCCAAATACCTAACGACGTGGGCCCCTCGGCCATACCCGACAACTGCATTCGTGTTCTTCAGGGTCTCAAAGTCGGCTACTTTAGGTATCAGCCTTCTAACCGTGAGCATACTGGTGAGGCTAGCCGTGTAGCACTGACCAATGATAATTGCCGCGAAAAGCCACGCCACAGCTGTCATTCTTGTTAAATTGCTATGAAGTTCGTCACCTGAGTGATAAGAGCAGTGTTACCACTTATAGGACTTAGGTTTATAGGACAAAACCTTTGTGTGTCCCATCTAAAAGTGTTGTAATAAGTTTATACAGGGGCATATGTAGAAAGAAAGTAAGGGGGCTGGCCCCCCATTAAAAGGCAAACAAAGGGAAAATTCTAAGCTAAAAGCCTAATTTTTTAAACTTTATACCTTAGTTTCCCGGTTTCCCAAGTGGTTTCTCGATTGGGACCCCATCGACCAAAAAATAACCTTTATAAATCCCTCGAAACGGTGGATATAGGCTAAAAATACATCGAATAACTTTGGGCATTTAATCTACCTTAAAAGATGCCCCCACTAGGAAAAATCTTGGATCCGCCACTGAGTTTATAGGACGCTTTTGAGCGTCTTAGCAAGCTTTTTAGGACAATTTTGAAACAAAGTGCCATGTAAGCTCTTTTATAGGACAGTAAAAATAATGTCTTATAAAACAAGTGTTCTATTTTAAAAAATGGTGTTTATAGGACACTTCTTAATTTTGTTGTAGTCCACAAATGCAAGAAATCTCTTCAGAGGCGTTGTTTGCAACATTTACAACTTACCATTTGCTATGACTATGAAGTTCATCACCTAGGTGATAAGAGCATTCTTACCACTACAACAAAATCGAGTTATAGGACTTAGGTTTATAGAACAAAAGATTTGTGTGTCCTATCTAAAAGTGTTGGAATAAGTTTATAGGGTGCTTTTGAGCGTCTTAACAAGCTTTTTAGGACACTTTTGAAACACAGTGTCCTGATAACTCTTTTATAGGACACTATCTGTAAAAAAATGTCTTATAAACATGGGCGGACCTAGTGTAGCGCACACAGTGGCACATGCCACTGTTTCATTCCTCCTTCTTGGTGTAAATTATAGGCTTGTGAAAGTGCCACCGTATCAATTTGTTGTATGCCACAGTATATATATTTTGAAGCTACAATAAGACACAAGGTTCCCTTGATAGAGTTGGTTGGTTCAAGTCCGACTCGAACACGAGACCTCACACTCGAAAAGCAAGGAACCAACCACCAAACCAATATTGATTTTCTGAAAAATATTCTATACTTGTTTCTTATAGTCAAATGATGCCACCGTTTGAAAATCTTTTTGGGTCCGCCCCTGCTAATAAAAACAAGTGTCCTATAAAAGAAGTGTTTGTAGGACTCTTCTTAAATTTTTTTTGTAGTCTACAAATGCAAGAAATCAACATTTACAACTTACCGCTTGCTAAAAACATCCTCGTGAAGGCTAAACAAAGAAGAATTCCAGTTTGATGCAATGCAGACCCTTCGAGTTCAGGGCTGTGTTTACGCTCAATCAGCCACACCACAAAGCCGTTATAGATATGAATCAGAACAGTTAGAGACCACATGCCCAATGTGAAGGGCTTCACAAATAGCCATTGTCCATGGTGTGAAGCAACTGGTACTACCATCACCAACCCTGTTTCTGTGTAGGGATGCGTAAACTCTGCATGCTGGTATCTCCTGGACACTACTGAGACATCACCAACCACTGCATCGAATTTCTGCTCAATAAAGTGCAAAATTTCAAGTAAGAAAATTAAATTTTTTTTTAAAGTAAACTCTAATTTTGGTCTCCGAGGAATAAGGAAACCTTTGAAAGTGGGACCTGAACTTTGATAAGTCTATAAATCGTCCTTGTGGTTCTCATTTTGCTAAGAAACCGTCCTCGGTTAACTCCATTAACAATGTCCTTTAGAGTGAGGACTAAATCGCTCCTCATTCTAAAGGACATTGTTAAAGAAGGTAGTGACCGAGGATCACTTTCAGAGCAAAATGAGAAGCACAAAAACGATTCATAGACTTATCAAAGCTCAGTCCCACTTTCAAAGATTTCCTTATTCCTCGGGGAACAAAATTAGAGTTTACTCTAAAAAGAAAAACTACATATTATAGCTAAATGAGTGAACAGTGACTCCTAAAACCTTCAAATAAATTTGCTCCACCAATTGATCATATGTTCCATTGAAGGGGATAAGCTCATATGGCAAGTAATATGGCAACTGTTTAACCATTTCTTTAAAAAGCTCAATTGCATATCCAATGCAAGTGAAATTACCATCCCTATCATACTTCACTTCGACAAATTTCTTAAACATGGACATCGTTGGCACACCAACTCGCAACGGATTAACATTAGTAGAAATATCCCACCCTCTTGGAGTATGCAACGGTCTCCCCGGCCAAAAAATGTGGCCTAAGTTTTGCAAAGAGGTATCGTTAGTAGTCTGATTAATAACCTCAGAAAAACCGAGTCCTTCTGACCAAAACCCGAGTTCTCTGTAGTATTTTCCTATAACGTTAAGAATGGCAAATATACTTGATTCAGCTGGTTTCCGATCAACAAACTGTACTTCACCCGTGATGCCATTTCCACCTAAAGATGTTGATAAAACTCTTTCCAGTAACTTTTGCCCACTCGTGTTCTTTTCGTTCAATGCTGAGGCCATAATCCATGTAGCATCGTAGGCCTGCGCTGCAAAAATGCCAGGCATGCTGTTGTCTTCTTCAGGTTGCTCAATTTTGAACTTTTCCCGGAATTTTCTGCTAAAATCTTGAAACTGTGAGCTCATATCCGGGAGGAAACTCCCGAGTCCCACGATACCTTCCATCAAGGAAAAGGTGGAGGAGTTCACGGTATGGAGGAGATCAGTAAATAAACTCGTGGTAATCCACACGTAACCCTTTTCCATCATCCCCATGCTCTTTGCATTTCTAAAAAGGCCAACACCCGTTTCCAAAGTGGTGTGCACCACAAACACCCTACATTGCTCGGTTTTAATCCTTTCAAGTTCTTCTACCAATGAAGAAGCGAAAGGTGAGAGCTTTACGATATTGCTTATTTTTATATTAGATTCTTCAGTGGCTTCCATGAGATGAGGAATGACTTGAGTGGATGCTGGATTGATATCCTCGTATATGAAAGTAAAGCGATCCCACTCGAAAGATTTCAAAATGGCAACAACAGCTTTCATTTGAGCGAATTGGGAGGGTGAGGCTTGAACAAGAAATGGCCATCGATCCAGTGCCCATTGAGGAACCGAATCAAAAAGAGAGAAAGTTGGAACTTGAGCTCCGTTACCAACCTCTGCGACGGAAAGCACTTCTTCCAAGGAATGTAGTCCCAAAATTGCATCCACCTTGTGTGTATCAATAAGATAGGTGGCTGCATTTCGACCAAGTCCACAAATTATCTGTCTGCAAGTAAGATAGAGGAAGAAAAAGAAAAGCAGGTGGATAACACTATAAATTAGAGATGTCTCCACAGTACATAAACTGGTTTTTACTGATTCACCAACTGAGCATCTTAATGTTGAACCAAGCAACAACCCTTCATATATAATCTTTTTTTTTTTTGGAAGAGGTATCCCAGACCACATTGGGCCCAGACTAATCCTCGGCAATTTTGGGCCGAAGCCCGACTGCTAAAGCATGCAGCCCGGGGTCGAAGCCCCCGTACCTCCAGAATGCGTCCCCCAGGGCTCGAACTCGGGTTCACCACTATGTAGTGCCCAAGCCTTTACCACTAGGCTAACACTCCTTTGGTTATATAATCTTTTTTGAGTCTCGTCCAACTATATTGCAGATGTGTAATGGTTTTAGGCATTTCTCAGCTTCATTTGATGTCGACAGCTATATATATATAGGTGCATAATAATTTACAAACCCAATAAATCATACAAACTTACAAAACCAAGTGTAAAAATGCAATGTTTATACAGTGTTTTTCATATGTGAAACGTTCATGACTGTTATGTGTGTGGAATATGGAACAAGGTATAAACAGTGCATTTTCATGCAGCGTTTTAAACAACACATGAAAACTAGTCTGTAAATTTGTACGGATAATTGTGTTTGTAAAAGAAGGGAATTCTGTATATCTAATGTCCGTAGTTAGAAACATCTTGTTCTGCTTTCAAATCATTTCCTAGTTATTTCAATACCAAGCAAGAATGATATAACTTTATAAAACTTTCTCCAAATATATGTATGTACTACGTAATTTGCCTTCTAAATATGCCATAAGGATTCTTGACAATTCCTACACAATAAGTTCATCTTTGTGACAAACACTACAATCAGAGATCATTTGTATCAAATTTGCAACAAAAACAATATCAGACGCAAATCTGAAAATCAAAATAATAAAACACTCTTTCCTGGGAATAACTATTATGTTCATAGAGGAAAGTTCAAATGAAAACCCATTTTTCATTACGAACTTGAGGACAGCCGAGAAAGCGCCACGTGGCATATTCAGTCTGAATAATACAAGATTATTCAGACTGAATATTATACATTATTCAAGGTGAATACTGAATAATACAGTATTCAGACTGAATAATACTGAATAATGTAGTATCATTTAGTTTGAATATTGTATTATTCACCTTGAATAATGCATAATACTCGATATGAATAACGGATAACCTTGTGCTATTGAAACTGAATATGAGCCGAAGAGAACACGTGGCATGCTCTCAAATGTCCTCAGTTCGCAACCAAATTTGAAATTGAACCTGACCCTATGTTCATAATCAGTATGGATTTTGTTTCAAGTTTAATCCCCCATATTATCGTGTTCATAACGAATCGTGTTTCCTCAACAGCTTCAAAATATTAATGGAAAAAGAGCAAACTTCATCGACAAAATTGAGTATTATGAGCTCTAATGCAAAAGGGGAAGTTTTCTAGGGTTTTAGAAAATAACAATTAAACCCTAAATACGCAGAAATCAGATCATCAAACTATTCTGTAACATTACTATTTCAAAATCCGATGAAAATCAAGCATATAGTTCTAAGAGTAATCAGAAAACAGACAAACGGAAATTTGAGAATTTCATGGAATCGATAAACCTGAAAAAGTAGGTGGGAGCTCGCCGGTCGGAATTGGTACAACTAAACGCCGAGAATCGTAACCGGAACCGGAAGTAATTCCGGCATCGGTTAAACTAGGATTCAGCTGTATGACCTTTGGATCGTTATACCTAAAACCTCCATTGATAATATGGCGGGAAGCTTTCTTTGGAATTTTAATTTAGTTTCGATTAATTTTTATAACAAAATGAGCTAATTACAAATTTGGTCCCTGAAGTTTGTCATTTATTACGGATTTGGTCCCTAAAGTTCATTTATTACATAGATGGTCCTCCAGGTATGAAAATCGTTATGGATTTGGTCCCTTATGCTAACGGCCGTCAAGTTTTTCGTTAAGTTTGAGGCAAAATGACCATTATACCCTTTTAAATTAATTGTGGATTTTTTAGTTGAATATTCATAAATAACAAATGTAAAGTCAAACTCATATCTTCAAGAGTTCAATCCCAGATCTGGTACAAAACCCTTTCCCCTCCCCCTCTAGCGACCCCCCCCCTCAACGTCGACCTCCCTAGCGAGTTTCTCCGTCAACACTAGTTCCTTCATCGACTTCTCTATCTTTTTATTTCTTT
>LUCG01126917.1:0-11727 GCA_001633085.1 Carthamus tinctorius
ATCGGTTCCGTATTTTAGGAACCGGAACCGGAACCAATCACATCGGTTCCGGTTCCAGAACCGCCGGTTCCGAGGCGGTTCCGGTTCCAAAGGTGGGTATCCGGTTCCAATGCTCACCCCTAGATGAAACCCCTAATTCCTTTTTCTCTTGTGTCTTTGGAGAGGGGATTAGGGCTTGGATGATTTTGAGAAGCAATTGGAAGTTTTTTTAAAAATATTTACATGTTAATGGAGCTTCCACATGACGAGGTTACTTCCGTTAAGTTTATGTTTTTAGAATACTAGTTGACGTGCCCGCGCGTTGCAGCGGGAGATGGAGGATTTTAAGCATTTGTTCTTTCTCTTTGTGAATTAGAATAAAGGATTATGAAGTCGATATTTTTAAGGCATTATGATGATATGATTAGCTCTCATCTCTACAACTTAGCTAATTTTAAAGAGATGACTGGATCTATAAAATTCAGTTCTTTGACTTTATTTTTAATGAAACTTAAAATATTGTAATACGGTATTTATGTCATCTTTTTGTTTGGTCTAACGTTCCTTTAAATATTCAAATAATACTTTTCTCCGTAGATCATCCAATGTACTATTGAACTATCTATGTATAACTAATACAATATGAGACGATAACTATGTTCAAATATTCAAAACATTTTCTTTTACTTCAAGAACTACTTTGTATTAAAAACTTTGAAATCGAAAAAACAAGCTAACTCATGACGAAAACTAAAACGATGATTTGCTCGATCAACCATACACTTAAACCAACTATTCACATTCAGTCCACTTGGTCAGTATAAAAGAAACATAGATGTTTTTGTAACACCATTTGAACTTTGTTTGTATGTATCAATAACTATGTACAATTACTTAGGAACGTTTACTAAACACTTATTTGGGTATGTGCTTATCGGTTTCCTTTGTCTTACGGTTCTTACCTATTGAGCATGGAAACTACTTAGAATCTTACTCGGTAAGAGGCATAATAAGGATCGAGCACCTTACCTGGTAATTGAGGAAAAGACTGTTACCAAGTAAGTGCTTTATGAGCTTAATATGCTTACCAACAATCAATTTTGATAGCCGAGAATGTTATACAATAGGGTAAGTAAGGGTTATTTGCTGATAAACGCTTACCCAATAAAAGTTTGGTAAACACCTCTTAGTGAGATATATTTTTACAAAATAGGTCTTAATATATAACAAGTTGCTTATCATATTCTCTCTCCAAGTTCATTAAATTTTATGCTAAAAATCCATTTCTTGGACAACATAATAT
The DNA here is from genome assembly GCA_001633085.1 of Carthamus tinctorius. Lineage (NCBI taxonomy): Eukaryota > Viridiplantae > Streptophyta > Magnoliopsida > Asterales > Asteraceae > Carthamus > Carthamus tinctorius. Next base: position 1,283 of record LUCG01126917.1, read on the forward strand.
CGTTAATACATTCATGAATTCTTCTTCAAGAGATGTTTTAATCCTTTCTAAAGTAATTGAGAGAAGCTACCTCTGTGATAGATAAGCACTAACCAAAAAGATTGTAAATTTGATGAAGATGATATTGATCGATGACCATGTTAATTTGTCCTCTATCCTGCCATCTCTTGACCAACTTCACTATAAAAGGAACGGATCAGGAAAATTTTCATATGGTGATATCATATTTTTTCATACAGTTTTTATCGACATGTCTTCACCTTTTTATTAGTGGTCAACATCGCTCAATGTTCTTCCTAATTCCATCGTTTCAAGGGATTTTAAAAGTTTTTTTGCTCGATTTCTTGGACTATTTTCGGGCTTTTTTGGTGGATTTCAAGAGTTATTTTTCAGCTATTTGTGTTGATTTCAAGGTTTTTTTGGTTGATTACAAAGTACGATTGCACCTTTTAAAAGGATACGGTTGTAATGCTCTTAAACGGGCAAGTTCAAATCATTGTTCTATGAGTACATAAACATGTGTCTAGTACTTATATTAAACTCTTTCCAAAAACTGAGAAAAGTAGGAGTGAAAGGAGAAATCTCCAAATTTGGACGAAACGAGAATCGAACATAAGATGCTCTAACAGCGGTTGTTAAAATCCCAATCAAATCAAATAAACCCAGTAAATCTCAGGGGCGGTTATTAAAGGCTTACCCGTGAGTACTTATCAGGTCACTTTACTTTATCTGATGAACGTGAGAAGGACTAAAAAACTTACCGGCAAGTAAGAGTAACAACCCTTACCTAACAAGTGTTTACCGGATAAACATGTTGCATATGATGTCGTTTTAATGGACAAAGAACTTGCCGAAAAGTGTAGTGTGAGTGTTGACTATTACCGGTAAGCGCTTAGCAGGTAGGCGGCCCCTCAATCATATCATTTCCTCAGATAGGATGTACACAAATCTTATCAGCTATTTTCGTAAAAACCCCATAGCAGAAACTATATATTCTCATTATAAATCAACCAAATTGTTTTTTTCAGCACAAACACATTAAAGAATATATAACTTTCGTTAAGGGGTACATTCAAATTTGTCGAACATTTATAAGCATATGTTCACCAATTCAATCTAACAAAAGGGTTCAAATGTTGAATCTTGTGATTACAATTCTCAATTCCATATCCTAGATTAACAACTATAGAAAGTGAAAAGGGTTCAAAGCTCATGATAGACCTCAAGTTGCTAACCATTGCTTCATGTCCACTCTCACTTCTGCCTCTCCACTGTTCTTGTCCTGCACAACCGGTGATGCAAAAGATTATTCCTTGTCTTAAGGTTTTCTTTGAACAAAATGTATGCTAGCTATTTGTTAAAATGTCTATAGATGACAAGCTTACGAAGATATCTTTGTATGCTGAAGATTGAGTTCTAATAAAAAAATGTCTTAAACAACATCTAAAATTCTAAATAACAAACCTCACTTGAACATCAGGTCTAAAGTTAAAGCATGCATATCATTAGTGCCTTAACCTATCTAAAACTAAAACACAGATATCAAGTGCCTTGACTGATCACCGATCCAACCAACCACCTATTCAAAACATCAACAAATACGTTTGTGGATTCCCAAATGAGAGAAACATAATACATAACGAAAACTTGGAATCACACATTCAAGACTGAAATCATTACAAAAGAGTAATAGATCATTAAACGTGGATTAACATACCAGAACCAACTCTCTACTTAATCGTTTCTGAAATTTTCATTTCAAGTACACCAACCTTTTCGTGTTTGAAATCAACAGGCAACACAGAAGGAACTTTCTGCTTAACATTAATATATGGCCACACAAATACATCAAATGCTGCAACTAATATAAGCATCCGCCACCACCAATCTTCTAGACCTAAATCAATTTTCTTTCCCAACACCATCATCTATAGGATAGGTCCAATCTAGCACCAAAACATGGAATGCGTAATTAGATTATATGTACTAATTGACAGAAAACTACAACGGCATAAAATCAAGCCAACACACAACTTACATTAATCTCAACTTCATCATGTTCCTTTTCCTTGTATACACAAGTGACCTACATAAGGGAGCTTTATGTTAATGACAGCAAAAGCACAACATATAACTTACATTAGCAGTTGCCATATGCTATATTATGTGTTTGGTGTGCACTTCATCCATTAACATTAGCACCAAAATGATAGAACTGAGTGTAATAACTTGCTGGATAAAATGATTGTTGAACCTGTAAGCAAAAAGTACATAATTGGTCCCTCCATCATTACATGAAAATCTTAAAGCCAAAACTATAGGCTAATGCCTTTTCTAATTAATTTCAAACCTATAGTGCAAGAACTCGATTAACAATTTTGGACATGATATTTTCATGTGGGAATTCTTGAGAAAACATTTCAAAGTCCACCTCATTCTAATGAAGGATGAAATATCACTAATGAAATCTGGACCAAATACTCATTATTTAAAGCTCTTTATGACAAATTGTGAACTTTAATAAACTCGCATGAAGAAGCTGAAGATAGTGTAGCAAATCATGGTGTCTATTATCTTGTTATAGAACATTTTTCCAACATAATTAACTTCACGAGAGCTTTGTCCTAGTAATAGGAGGCAGAAAAAAGTGAGCATAGTTATAGAAAAAGGATAATGGAAACAAAAAAGGGATGGTAAGTTCGGATAGCATACGTGGAAGATTTCTAGACCATAAAATTGGGAATCGGTATGCTTTTACACCAAAGGAATGCATTATCTCAATATCTTCCTATATTAATGAAACACAAGCAATAAATAAGATTCAAAATATCCAAATTGTAGTCAATATAAGCCATTAGATATGTGAGCAGTAGTTTGAACCAAGAAGCAGCAACAATGCCATCTATAATACCTCTTTTCTCTTCATTTTTCTCCACAACCTAATATCAAAGGCAGTGGATAGATTTGATGTATATCGAAATCCAAAGTTACAAAAGAGAAGTTCTTCAAACCTGCTTGATTTTACAGCTGATCCTGTATCGTTAAATGTCCTCTCGGCTGCCATTAATGCTACCATTGTCTTGTCAGAAACTTGAAGTTTTTGATCCGCGGACTTGACTTTTTTCATTTACCACCGAGATTCCAACGGTGAATTTCTCTGTAAGTCCTACCATCTTATCTAAGGAAATCACTTTGGCAGATGCATTGACTCTTAGTTGATGCTTTTCGACAAATGCTTTAGCTTTATTGATTGTGTCTTGCCCAATAGATGAACCTTTAGCCAATACACTGGGAACAACATCTCGTGCTTTACTTGTATAAACTCTCTTCCACTACGAGAAGTACCATTGGCCTATTAACCATGGAAAAGAGAGTTCAAGTAAATATATAATCCCAAAGAAATTGCATCCATTGATCTATGAAGCAAGAGGTAGTAAAGTAATTTAATATATAAAATATCATAACCAATTCAAATTGCTAACAGTAAATCACGAATAAACAATTTATGCAACTGTTTATTTAAAAAAATTAGTGCAATATAGCGTGAGGTAATCGATGACTTTAATGAGTTAAAAATGAGTAAGTACATTGAATACTTTCATAGATTAGGGGTAAATTGTAGGTTGAGGAGTTGAACACATGACTGATCTCTGCGAAGAAAAACGCAGATGGAACATTTAAAATTAATAGAAACCTGGATGAAATATAAGAAAAAAGAAGGAAACCCAAATGAAGTGCGACATTAGAAACACGGATGAAATATACAAAAATCAGATAAATGTAGAAGAGATATACCAAAAATAGAGAAAAACCAGATGGGGATTGAAGAAGAAAATATGAAATTAAGTACCTTTTTAAGTGATAACTGAACCCTAATTCGGGATTTGTTCTTGAGAGAAGGAGATGAAGTGAAATCGTGTTAATGGAAGCTAAGTTTCATGGTGTTCTTCAATTCGGAATTGGAGGTTGGGTGGAATTCCTGATCAAAAACATTTTAATGTCAACTGCAACTGAAAGTCTTTTAGATCAAAATCAATGCCTTATATATTTACCTTCCTTCTCCTGAATCTTAGCCTTCACATCGTCGATTCTAAAGCTGGATTCAATCTTGAGTGTGATTGTCTTCCCATCAATGTTCTGACGAAGATCTGTATTTTAAAAAACCTAGGGTTTGCTTGCTTGCTCAAAGGGTATGAGGGAGAGGTTTATACGATATGGGGGAGAAATTTGAGAGAACGTGGAGAAGGAATGGAGGAATTTGTGAGAAAGGAGAGGAGTTTGCTAGCGACGTGGAGAAGAAGACAGACGGTTAAACTTTCAATTTTGTGCTTTAGAAGCTTGTACCCAATGCTATTATCTTAAAAATTCAAGATAACTGTCATTCAGCTTTTATATAGGAGTATAGATATAGATGAGATGTTACAAACTTTTTAAGAAAAGGTTATTGTAGGATAAATGGTTGTTACAAAGATTTTTTGTATTAAAATAATATATTAACCCTTTTTCCTATGCTTTTATTTTTCATATTCAACCTTAATATTGATGAAAAAGCTTTTTAAAAAGCTTTATGCATTGAAGAAGTTATAAAGAGATAGCTTTTTGTTAATAAAAGATAAAAGAAAAATATAGTGTTAAATCTAAAAAGTCTTTGAAACACCTTGTGATTGTGGATGCTTTGAGATTCTGTTACTTGATGAGAAACCAGGGCACAATGTCGTGTCATCTCAACTTTTGGCACATCAATGTCACCCAACACGGGCCATTTCTCATTTCACACTTCTAAAGAGAAAATTGATAGTTATTTTTGAAGAAAAAATGTAATTTTTTTAAGAATATTTTGTACTTTTCTTTTACAAAGGTCTAATTAAGTTAAGAACCCGTTAAAAGTTGTATAATTATAATATAGGGAGAATTTCTTCTTCATCATTCTAAAACTCCTAAATTACTTCTATATCATTCCAAACATTTAAAACTATTATTTATGTTCAGATCTCTATTTTAACTGTTATTAAATCATTTAAATATGAATCATTATCATCAGATTTAATTATTTATAAACTCTTACAACTAGGGTTTAGTGGCTTACTGCTATTATTTGGACTTATAATCAAACAAGAACGATCTAAAGAAGTGTGGGATAATGGTGGTAGTATTTTTTGTAGGTGTTCTGGTTCTTGCATTTTATACGGTTAGTAACTTCATACAAAATAAGCAATTACTTCACCAATTTTCAAAAATAAGCAACAATATGAAGATAAATGTTGTAAGAGAAGTGTGCATGCAAAAGATATCGGTGGAGGAGGTTGTAGTAGGGCATCTGGTGCTTCTTAATACCGGAGATCAAATTTCAGCCGATGGGTTGTTCAAAGATGGATGTTCGTTGCTGGTGAACGAATCAAGCATAACAAGAAAGGGTAATGATCTGATAGATATTGATACGATCATGAGGAATCACTTCTTGATCTCTGGTTCAAAAGTACTCGATGGGAATGCTCAAATGTTTGTGCTATCGCTGGGTATGTTACCAAAACTGAAACCGATCTATTATTGTGGTCAATTTTTGAATGGAGACAAGTGAGGATCGAATGCTTGCCGAAGGTCAGTCAATTTGTTCATGAAAAGATGAAAGAGCGGGAGAGAGAGGATCGATTACTTACCTTAGGATTAATCAAACAATAAGTTTTTTAGGTTTAGATAATATAAGAGTAATATAGTAATTTTATAATATTTTTTTTGAAAGGCATAGTAAATAATTGAACTTAATGATAATGATTATTGATATTTAAATAATTTAATAATAATTAAAATAGAAATTTAGACATAGATAACAATATTAAAATTTTGTAAAGTTTTGAAGTTTTGAAAAGATGCATAGCAAATTTTAAAAAAAGGTGTATATAGTTATTTGATATCGGTAACATTAGAGGGTGTTTGAGATTGCTTTTCAAAAATGCTTATTTACTTATTGGATAATCTTGTTTGGATAAATCTAAAAACACTTTTGAAACTCTTTTTTGACAAGGTATCAAAACTCAAAAGCCATTTTTGAAAAGTCACACTTACACTTTTTGAAGAAGAAAATTGCTTTTGACATAAAAGTTTCTCTAAAAACTAGCTAATAAGCTAAACCAAACACTTTTTTAAAAAATAACTTATTGATATATTGGATGTTACCATCACCAAAAAACTAATACAATCAATTTTTTTTTTTTTTCCAAAAAAACTCCTTTTTCAATAAGCACTTTTGCACCCAAGAAGCAATCCCAAACACCCTCTCTCTTACTTAAAACTCAAAATTATTACCATTTCATTTGGAAATTCGATGATTTGGCGGCTAACTATGAATCGACGATCATCTTTCTGCCCTATTTTCCCTCGCAATTCCTCTCTCTGGAGGTACATATCTCTCTTTCTCTCTCTCTGTATATGTATAGTGATAATGAATTCACTAAAACTGTTTGTGATTTATGGATTTTGTTTAGAAACGATAAACTAAACCCTAGGAGTAATTATAGAAGGATGATCACTGCTTTAAGCTTGAATGAGATTACTAGTTACAGTATTCGTTGTTTTCAGTATTATTTCATTCTGCTTTTGATTAGAACCATAGGATAAAGTATTGATGGGGGAATTACCTTTTAACTTCAAACAACAAGGATTATTTTGATTTTGGAGATATTTAGGGGGCGCTTGGTTGGGGGTATTGAGGGGTCAGGAATGAGTATGATAATGAAAACTACTGTTTGATCTGATTGATGTTATATAATGAAATCATTCCTGTAGATCCATTAATTTCCATTCCTGACCAAACTGGGGGGAATGAAAATTTTATTTCTACTTTGATTCTTTTTTCCATGCATTGTTCCATCTATGGATGTTAAATGAAATATCTTTTGTATTTTCAAGTTGGAAAAACGTATTTTTTTAATATAAAGCAATTTTTCATCGATTATATTGGGTTAACCAAAGAGCGTCAATGCAATGCTCATTCCTATTCCCATTCTCCTGCATTCCCATTTTCATTTTCATTCCCATTCCCTGAAATGAACCAAACGCCCCCTTAATTTTGGAGAGGTAAGGAATGAGGATGATGATAAAAAATGTGGTTTGGTTTGATATTAATATATTATACTAGGGTCTATTACCCCAAACTCATTAATTTCCATGCCTGATCAAGTTGGGGGAATGAAAATCTTATTTTGCTCGGTCTCCATTTCCCCTATGTCGCTTGATCTCTTGATGTTAAATGGAATACTTTTGTATTTTTTAAGTTGGACGGAGTATACATATCTATTAAAAATACTATGCAGAACAATTTTTAAATTGATTTAATCGGTTTAACCAAACATCATCATTGCAATGCTCATTCATATTCGCATTCTCTTGCAATCCCATTTTCATTTTCATTCCCATTCAATACAATGAACCAAAAGCCTGCTAACTATAAATGAGAATGTAATTACATTAATGACCTTCTGATGATTATAATGCCATTATTTCTTTTGAAAGGTCAGGGGGCCACGAATTTAATTAAAATCTCATTTGAGGTTATATACCTAAACGACTCATATTTTGATAGCCATGAAAAAAAAACCATGATGGTTGTTGCCAGACAACCCCTCAAGATCAAATCAACGCCTTGCACATGTATAAAGGGGGTTGATATGAACATATGTAGAAGGGGAATTCGTAGAGAGGTTTATTCAGCAAGTAGGAGGATCATTTGCCTAACCTTTTTCATTTTAGGGATAACCACAAAAATAACTAAACTCGGAGCTCGTCCATAACAAAATGACCATATTTTTCCAAATTAGCACAAAACAACCACCTATTTCATAAAACAATGTAAACAGAAAAGCCTCTTTTTTTTGGTGAAATGTACTTTTTGATGTAGGGTTACATACACCAAAATGTATCCAAGTTGTCATGTTTTGCTATTGTATGTACTGGACTTAAAAACTTACCATTTAATGTATCAAAGTCTTAAAACCTTCCAAATAATGTACTCATTTACCTTTTCATCCGGTAGCCAGTAAAGGAGTACATACAATAGCAAAATATGACAACTTGGATACATTTTAAGAGAAAAATTTATTAACTTAAGGGTAAATTATGGATTTGGTGTGAAGATGATGATTATGAACATGGAGATGATAATCAATCTTCATCTTAAAAAAACCTTAAATTGGAGAAGAAGATATGGAAAAATCAACCCAGATTGAGAAATCGAACCCATAAACCCTCCCCCTCCCCGACGATGAAATCGAACCCAAAAACCTTCATCGCAGAAACCTTAAATCGAACCCAAAAACCTTCAAAATCGAACCCAAAAACCTTCATCCTAGAAACTTTAAATTGTAAAACTCTGATTCTCTGATTTAAATGTCTTTGAAGATTCCTTGTATTTTTGGGGAATATGAGTGTTCATTGAGATTAATGATTCATGATTAATGATTTTGGGATAATTTATGGTTCTTGAGNGTACACACAATAGCAAAAGATGACAACTTGGATACATTTTGGCGTACTTAACCTGTTGTAACTTGCAATCACAGGTTACGATACATTATTTGGTAGGTTCTAAAACTNTACACAATAGCAAAACGTGACAACTTGGATACATTTTGGTGTACTTAACCCTTTAATGTATTGTGTGCGGTTTATGAGCGCCATTTGCAAAAAAACCATACGCACAACCCAAAAATTCGCAAAAAAAGAGGGTTTTGCTCACCCTTTTGGCGAAGGGTTTTAGTTTATTACTTTAATCCTTTTATGAAGTAGGTGGCTATTTTTTAATTGGAGAAGGTTTGGTCATTCTGTGATGGGTCAACTACATATTTTGTGTACTTTTGTGGTTATCCCTTATATTTAAGTCACTAAACCACAAAAGTCCACATAAAAGATAAAACAATCTAAAAGAGTAAACGTTTGAGTTCAATGCTACCCTCTAAACATAGTAAGGTGCCGTTTACCAAATGCTTATCCGGGTAAGCTCTTACCGATATAATTCAACACTATCACTTACTTACTAGGTAGGATTTCAATCCACTAAAACGGTATGCATGCAACATTTTTCTAGGTAATCACTAACCGTGGTAAGAGTCTTTGCCCTTACTTACCCGGCCGTAACACTCTCGGACATTGCCTTAGCTCTTACCGAGTAAGAAAGTTAAATATCGTAGAAGGGAAATTTAAGGAAAGGTTCACATGTGAATCATTGAAAAAATCAATTTGAATATCAATGTGAACCCATATGAATAATCTGTAACATCGGTTCACATATGCATCTTTAAATAGATTTTTTAAAGATTTTTCAATGATCCACATATGAACAATTCTTTCCTATATTCTCATGATATTTAGTGTTCTTATTTGATATTTTGAACCGACCCATATATATATATATATATATTTGAAGTATATAATATTTATATTCAACTAAACTCACACACACTCCTCATCTTTGGTGAGGCTTTAACCCTTGACTGTATGGAGGCTTGAATTCCTGACCTCAGGGGAGGTTGGGATCTACAAGTAACCCGGGTACCCCTAGGCCAATAAGCCTTTGGTTGTTGTCAATATATTCTGTAGGCAATTTACTTGGTTTTTTGTCACAGGATCTGAATGGTTGACAAAGTGCAAAGACTTTTTAATTAGATATGAACGAGCTCCCAAATGCATTTTCTTTGCTACACTTAGATGTTGAGGATGATAATCATCAAATGACAAGTGCCGCCAATAGTACAGAGAAAGCCAATGGTACATATTTCAACTGTTAGTTGAAGATCTACTTATATCTTTTCTTAGATAACAAACGTTTTAGTTATTTTTCTTTATTATAAGATACTCCCTCTATAATCGTCCACTTTTTAAAGTAAATGTCTACTTTCCCATTCTACCCTTAACTATGAGATGGAGAAAGTTTCTTCTCTATTATCAAGAGTAATTATACGTTCCTAAAACCATGTGCATTTTTCATTGTGAACATTTATTTTGGGACGAAGGGAGTAAAGTACTAATAAGAGTGCATTTGGTACGTGGGACAGGATGGAACAATATAGAACGAAAACTTGTTCTACCACGTTTGGTGCCGGTGACGGATCCATGAATTTTGGTCTCTGGGTTGGACTTCAATTAACATAATATAAAATATAATAACATTTAACTAAAAAAGTACAAAAAATGAGAAACAACTTACATTCTACAATTGATCACTATGGGTTTCATGTTTTGAAAACGATTTATCACATACACATTCGTTTCATTTGCAAGTGGGGTAAAAAAATTTAAAACATAGAAAGGGTTTGGGGTACAAAAATATGAAAGGTAATTCTTTTAGGGTGCGTTTGGTACGCTGGACAGGATGGGACAGGACAGGACACAACAGGCTTGTCCCATGTTTGGCAGACATCTATGTGGGACACACCAGAACTAAGTAGAACAAG
>LUCG01126931.1:0-17767 GCA_001633085.1 Carthamus tinctorius
GGGCGGTGCTGGTGGTAGATGGTTGGTGGTGGTGGTGGTGCTGGGTATTGGGGTTTATGTGTGTGTGAGAGAGGGATAGTTACAATTTAATCCTTCTTGTTTTATTTTTGCAAAAGTACTTTTAATCTAACTGAGTTTTTAACGGGGTTAGTGAGGAGGGACCAAATTCAAAGCAAAACACGAACCTCAAGAACATTCACTGTACTTTTTGAAGTTCAGGGACAAGTTTTATTGGTTTTGGTAAACCTCAAGAACGAAATTTGTAGTTTACTCTTTAATGAAATATATTCTTGCTCCTATCCTTTTTTATGTTTGGTCCTCCACAAATTTCACCTTTTTCATTTAGGCCCCCCCATTTTCTATTAATTCATTTTCCTTTCTCCTCAAAGCCCCCTACAAGTCTACAACTTTAGTTGGGGAAGTCGAAAGAGACTGAAGAAGAGAAGAAGGGATTCGATCCGACCAACACCACCACTTTCATGGCGTCTCTCTTCCAGAAATTCCAACAGGTACTCCTTCTTTACCTCTCTCTACGCATACTTTAACCAGTAGCTTCACATTCGATTCCATACACATTCTTCAATTCTGTGAATTTAGGTTTTCTCAGTTTCAATTCGTCAATTCGACTCTATAATTTCTCGATTTCATTTCTGGAACTTACCAATGTGGTATTTGTGATCTTACTATATATTATTATTAATATTGTTATTATTATACGCATGTGATGTTAAAATTTGCTACAGCTTCCATTTTGGGATTTTGATCTTGGATTTCCATTGAACTAATTTGTTTTGTTTAGAGAAGAAGATGATTAATATACACAATATCTAGAATGTGATAATAACTACTCCTTTTTATCTGAATCAAGAGATAAACTTTGATTTTGTTAAGTCTGGACTTCAGTCTATGTTTTGAACTTGTAGATAAGAAAATTGTTAGCTATATTAAACTTGTAACTTGTATCATGAATAGGATGATGTTTCACTTGAATAACAAGAGATATAGCAGTTCAGTGTTGGGAAATTTCAACATTTGATGTCAAAATCCTAAAGTTATTGGTTTGACCAATAGAGCCAAGGGGTTCGATGCAGGTAGGGTGTACTGGGAAGGAGGGAGTACAAACTTTGTTATATTGACGAAGTTAATGAATTCATATCGATTTTTTTTGGGGTGCAAACTGCAAAGATAGCTGTTTGACTGAAATGTGAGAATGGAGTCTAATTCGAGAAAGGAAGTGATAAGAATTATGAATAGCGTTTTTGTCTTAGCTCTGCTGCCTTATCGTAGTTTCTTATTTTGCTATTGTGCTTCTAGTTTGTGGGAACGCTTGCCAAAAGTCCGACATTTGCGAAAGAACCAAGACGCCTTCAATTTGAAGCAGACATAAATCGGCTCTTCCTCTATACCAGGTCATATTCTTACCAATGCAACTGACCTTCAATTATATGTGGACTCTGAGGTGTTTTACTTAGTTTTGCTTATGTATGTATTATTGTGGACGAACCTATTGTCATCACTCATATTTCACTTTTTAAATGCTCAATGATACATGGCTATTTTGTATCAAGTAGACGTCAAATCCGAATACCATGATCTATTTCCTGTAAATTGTAAGATCTCATTTAGTATGTAAACTTACTTGGCATTATACACCAGTTTTTCAAGTTGGCAGACAGCAGACTAGAGTTGAGACAATTACTCAATTTTAGAAACAGTCTTTTTCGTACCAAAATAAATGCTCATAATTGAAAAGGCTCACAATTTTAGGAATGGGTATTATTACACTTTTTAGTTAACTAAATGACCAATTGGAGAGTAGACACTTGTTTTAGGACAAACTAAAATAGGAAGTGGACATGTATATTGGGACCATGGGAGTACAAAGCAAATATGTGTTGTTTACAATAATATCAGCATCCTATCTTGCTAATCCATATAAACCTAGTATGTTCTTATTTTAATCTTTTGACTTCAATCTTCCACGTTATACATGGGATAACCTTAATGAGATTGGTGGAATCCGGGTTTTACACTAGTTCAAATGTAACTAAAATTTTATGACATCAACACTTTGTGTCAATAATGTAATTTTTTAATCTCAAATTTATGCTTTTTTCTGAAGTTCAAGATTGATTAGTAGCAATATAATGTTCAAATCAACTTGGCTGAGTTAATTTTTACCAAAATCAGTTTGGAGTATAGGAGTAAATACTTCTCAAGAGTTGTTGGGGTACCATAAATTTGGTAGTTATTTGAAAAGAATCTCGTTCTTATTTACAGAAGCAGCTGTAAGAGAGCCTAGTGAGCAACATTTGTATTTCTTATTGGATTGCGTTATTCCGTCTGATGAATGATGTGACAATGTGCAGTTTGTCTTTTTTGGATAACTTGAAAGGAAGACCGTAGAACTTTGGAAGTTGCAAGTAGAATGTTCATGAATATACACCCATTTAATCTTCAACTATTTTAACTGTCTTTATACATACGTATTTATGTGTGTGTTTGTGTGTGTGTGTGTGATACAAGATTACTGAATGGTGATGTATTACTTACTGTTGCAGCTACAATCGTGTGGGTAAGGATGCTGAAGAAGCAGATATAGAGGAGATAATTAACATGGCAAGTAAAGCTGAACTAGCAGACCAAGAAAGACAGGTCCAAGAAAACATTCATTATCAGATTACAAACTTCTGCACATCAATGGATGAAATTCTCCTTCCTGACTCGAAGGCCCATGACGAGGCACTTGAATCATCCAAAAAGAATACAGCTCCTCGCCGTAGTGGCCTTAGTCTTGCCATCGGTAGGACTGCTTCACCGAGCACGGATCTTGGTAAGTTTTTGTTACTCGGTTCTCAAATTTAAAAGCATACTTATTCAGTTTAGTAGCCATGATACGTATTATATGGCACCTTAATATAGATCCAAATTGCAAATATAAATTTATCACTTTAGCCAAATAGCCGGTCTAATCCTCCACCTTAACGGCAGCAGCAGCAGCTATTCTGTTTTCTTATATTAGAAGTTAATAGACCACTTAATATCAGTCTTGGCTGATTATTTGATGCTAAAAACTTCTCAATATCTATTTCAAGTTTGAAGTAAAACTTGTTAATTCTTGCACCCTTTAAGATATTGTCAATGATAAAATAAGATTGATTTTTCTTTCTAAACCATTTACCTGGCTTTTTATGCGAACTAACCATCGTTCTTGCTAAAATTCCAAAACGGATATCATAGTTTACAAGAATGTTCAGTTTTGGATAAATTATTGTAATGTAAATGCCAAAAAGAACCATCTTATTTGACATTTTTTTTGTCAAAAATCGTCCATTCTAACAAAGTATCATTTATTTTTCTTCTAATTTCTAATGAGAACAATGTTTGTGACAAGAACCCAAGTATGAAGGTTCAAAATACATGTTGGTTGCTTGGTTTATGCAAAGCCCTTGTGCTCAATTTTGTTAAATAAATTTCAGAGAACTCCGCTTATGATCGGTTTTCTCTAGTAGACACTTATTAATGATGAAAATTTCAGGACAGCTATCCCGGAGACAAAACCGTTGACGTTTGCAGAGCTATCCCAACAGTTGAAAGAGCTCATGGGCTACACACTCGAGCTCAAACCGTCTCAAATTCCCCACGAACAAGCCGGCCGAGGTTTATTCATAGACGGTGAAGCAGACGTTGGCTCTGTGATCGCGCTCTACCCAGGTGTGATCTACTCTCCAGCATATTACCGTTATATCCCCGGATACCCAAGAGTCGATGCACAAAATCCTTACCTTATCACTAGATACGACGGGACCGTGATTAACGCTCAACCATGGGGCACCGGTGGTGAAGCCAGGGAACCATGGGGCCAGTCTAGAGTCTACCAATCGAACCCCGGTTCACAACCGTCTGAAACTGGCTCAGACCGTGTCTGGAAGATGTTAAGCAAACCGTTAGAAGGGTCACGGTTAGGGTCCAACGGTGAGGTATTGGAGAGAAGAAACCCATTAGCTTTAGGTCATTTCGCTAACCACCCAACAACGGGTACCGATCCTAACGTTATGGTTTGTCCGTATGATTTTCCGTTGTTGGAAAAGGGTATGAGACCGTATATACCGAATATCGTTTTTGGGGGTACGGGGGACGTGAAGATGAAACGGTTTGGGAGTTTTTGGTTTAAATCCGGGGGGGAGTCGAGTGATGGGCAAATTGAAGGCCCGATTATGAAGGGTATTGCACTTGTGGCTACGAGGTCGCTTTGTAACGAAGAGGTTTACTTGAACTATAGATTGAGCAATTCGAAGAGACGGCCCTCGTGGTATACTCCTGTGGACGAGGAAGAGGACCGGAGAAGATGGAGCTAAGCAGGTTATTAGTTTCGGTCGTTTTTTGTTTTTCGGTTTAATAAGCTATTGAGGATGAGAGGTAATATTGTTGTTATGGTGTTTTGTTTCCTGCAACACCATGTGGATTTTGATGTTTACAACTAAATGAAACCCACATACTCGATTACAAGAAGGTAAATGATTTCAACGAAGAAATGTAGTCTCAAAACAGATATCGAACTGTGTGGAGGGAGGTAGGGTGTTGTTGGTTCAAATTGTGCCAAATATTTCCAAGCATCTTTGATGAGCGGAGTAACGGGTTGTTCGAGCTCGGCTGAAGAATATAATATCAAGCTCGAGCTTGGTAATCTTTACATTTATGTTTTGCTCAAAAAAGTGTATGCTTAAATGGCGTGGTTCGAGACTGAAAAATTCAATCGAGCTTTTGAACGAACCGAGACAAACATTAGTGTTATGGAGTTCAACTCGTTAAGTTAAACGAGCTTTATTTTGTATTCAAGATCGACTCGAGCTTAGGAGCGATTAAGTTCGAGATATACAAGTAGCTTGTTAAAAGCCCAAACTTTCAACTACCTTAGGTAGGAATACATTTATTACATAAAAGAGTGCATTTAACCTACCTTTTAGATAGAGATCAAATGCTTGACAATTTCACTTTTCATTGATGTGTGAGATGATACCACAAACTCTTGTTAAATTTCTAAGGTGATACCTACAAACCAAAGAACAATACCCTAGGATATACATAAGTCTAACCTTATTAGTTATAGCTCGATAGTAAGATTACTTTAATACCGTCAAATCCAAAGTAGGTTCGCCAAAATAGAACCAAAACAAAACACGTTTCATTAGATGAAATAGGATTCAATGGTGTAACAGGAACTAAAAACGAAAAATGAAGACACTTTGATATCCCATTAAATTATTGTCGTTTCTAAAACATAGTCTAAAAGATAAAATCAAAATAGAAGATCAGTTTTGATTTTCTTTTACTTCGTGTGCAGGTCACATGGGATGATTTGACAGGAAAAAGTTAACGACCTTTATTTCAAGAATCAAAATCGAGCTAAAACACATACCGCAATAATTACTCTTGAACGTATATATCGATATACCATTAAAACATGTGAATAATAAAAAAATAGATTGTTATTTCATACCCTCTTCACTTAGATACCACCCACTTCATTCATACACCTTTATACCTTAAATTCCGATAAATTAAAAATACATTAAACAATAAAGTAAGTGAAAATGTTTCATTAAAAATTACATAATAATTGCTTGGGGAAATGGATTTAATGAAGACAACCACAAATGCCTTCCTTTTGATTCTTTTAAAGTATTACTTTTGAGTAGTTCATAGCTCAAGAAAACATTATGGCAATTTGTTATTACATTATACTATTTCTTTTCTCTTAAAATATCAATTAAGAAGGGTCTAGTTCATGAAAGTGTATCCAACTTGTCATGAAAAATTATTGTATGTAATGGACTTTTAAAATTACCTTTTAGCGTATCAAAGTTTATAAAACTTATCGTTTAATGTATTTTGGACAACTTTTCGTGAAAAGTTGGATACACTTATATACCCTAAATGGTAAGTTTTGCAAACTTTGATACACCAAAAGGTAATTTTAAAAGTCCAATACATATAATAACTTTTTGTAACAAGTTGGATACACTCTCGTGAAGTAAACCTATTAAAAAAAAACTGTAAGTTGTTCGAACAACGTGAGACGAAGTCTTTTGTATTTATGTCTTTAGATGATCATTAATTGGGAATTTATAGAAGTTCACCTTTTTCTGAAATTCCACTTTTACCCCTATCTCTATTCTCTTCAATCACACTTCAATTACATTTTATAGCCTTCTTTGCATCCTTCATTTTGCTACTTTGAAACACCCCAAAACACCACTGAAGAAAATGACCAAAGATGAAGACTTTAAGCTCCTCAAGATCCAGGTTTTTCTTTCTTTCTTTCTTCTTAATTTTCTTTTAAATATTTTCCATTTTCATCCTTTACATTCTCTCTTTTACTTATTTTCTTGATTTTTTGTGTGTTATCCATAGACATGTAGTCTGAGAGTGAACTTGCACTGTGATGGCTGCAAGAACAAAGTCAAGAAAACCCTTCAGAAAATTGAAGGTGATTTCTCCATCTTTCTCTTTAGATTTGTGTTTCTAGTGATAAATCTAGTAAATTGTGATGTGGGTTTTCATAAAGTTTCAAAATTTATGCAAAATGTGGTGTTTTCTTGCCCTTTTACAGAGCTGAAATTTGCAAAATCCAAGAAATATGCAACTCTTAATGCATGATATACAAGTTATGATGATACATTTGGTTTGGATTTGGGAATTTTAGCTCTGGGAGGGATGAATTACCTCATGTTGGTGTTTGCATGTAGGTTATGATTTGGGATTTTGAGATAAAGTTTGAAACTTTTTTGCAAAAATGTGGTGTTTTCTTTGGTTCTTGTGATGTAATGCTTGGTTAAAACTTGAAACCCTTTTTGAGAGCTAAAAGTCCTTAATTCATAGAAATGTACATGTTTTTATGCTGGATGTACAAGTGGTAGAAGCAGTCTTGCTTTGAATTTGGGTTTTTTAGCTCTGGGAAAAAGGAATTACTTTATGCCACTGTTTTCTTGAAATCTTTTTATTTGGGAATTATGACCTATTAATTCACTTTCTGGTCATTTTGTACGTGATTGATTGAAAAGTTAAAAACTTTGCAAGTAGCACTTTATAACCAGTGAAATTTATCTTTATGAATGTAATATTCATAAATGCAATAATTTGACAAGATGCTAAAGTGCAAAGGCAGTGTATAGCTATTGACTAATAAGCTAGCTGGTAGCTGATAAACTAGCTCGTGAAGAATAAATTATGTTTGGGTATGTAAAATGACTAAAAAGGGTATCTTGGGTATGTAAAATGACGAAAAAGGGTATCTTGGGTATGTAAAATGACTAAAAAGGGTATCTTGGGTATGTAAAAAGACGAAAAAGGGTATCTTAGGTATGTAAAATGACGAAAAAGGGTATCTTAGGGTGTAATAATTAATACTAATAAGAGTATAATTGGAAAAAAACTACAAAAAACTCCCAAAACGTTACTCCAACTAGCGTTTCAATAAGTCAGCTTATAAGCTACCTTATGGTCCATCCAAACATGCACTAGCTTATAAGCTTATAAGCTAGCTTATTTTTGCCAAACATGGCCTAAGTGCTCTAGCAACTTGCGGAAATTTTACTTATAAATATTAAATTCATCAAATGTAAATTTCGTTGCTAAATTGTTATTTGTGAAATCTTGACTATTTCGATGAGTTGATCCGAAATGCAGCTATAAAATAAATTGTAGGGTAAAAAATTGGAAATTTTAGACAATTTCCCTTTTTATTCCCATCTATCATGCTTTAACAAATCAGAAACAAATTTTATAGCTTTGCTAAAGTACAAGTTTCAATGCACAAGATACAACTATAATACATGTGTATATTATATATCTCTATCTATATATGTATATATAGGTGTATATCAAGTGAGCATAGATGCAGAGCAGCAGAAGGTGACAGTTTCAGGAAGTGTGGATGCTGCAACTTTGATAAAGAAACTCATGAAAGCTGGTAAACATGCTGAAATCTGGTCAACCCCAAACCAAAGTCAAAGTCAAAATCAAAGTCAAAACCAAAAGAGTTGTATGAAAGATGACAAAAAAACCAAAACCCAGAAAGAAGAGTTCACAAAAGGGCCTGATTCTTTAAAAAAACAGCAAAAGAATCAATCTTTGACCTCCCAAGAAGCTGATGGTTCTTTTCAAGATGATGAAGATTTGAAGTTTCTCAAAGAAAAAGCAAATCAAATGGGTTTTCTGAAGCAAAATCAACAACAAAAGCAGCAAGAGTCTGCTAATAACAACAACAACAACAACAATAATAATAATCCAAAAAATCCTAAAAATAAAGGTCAACCCACCAATGGAAATGTCAAGAAAGGTCAGAACTTGGGAGGGCAAAAGGGTAATTTTGCTAATTTGAATGAGGGTAAAAAGGTGAATGAGTTAGGCTCCAATGGTGGTAATCTTGGAGGGTTTGAAGTGTCTCCAAACAGTGGTGTAGCAATGGCGGCCGGTGGCGGCGGCAGCGGTCAACCTATGATGTTGACCATGAATGGGGTAGGGTACAACCAACAACAGCAAGAGTACAACCACCCTAATGCAGGGATGATGATGAACCTTCAGAACAGGCAACAGCAAGCTCAGATGATGAGCCAGATGGCTCCTATTGTGATGCCACCAACAATTGGGCATTGCTACTACAATTACAATTACAATTCTGCCCCTTACACTTACAATGAGCCACCACCTCATGGCTACTACTATGCTAATGCCAACATGGTGAGTGATGACAACACAGGCAGTTGTGCAATCATGTGAAGGGTAAAAGTGGAAGAAGATTTTAGAATTTTTTTTGAAGGTGTTTGTGTTAAAGAAGTTTGGTTTAATGTAATTGTGGATGTTTTCTTGGTGGATCTTCTGTTATCAGGTTCAATCTTGGAATGTTCTCTTTGAAGCATTTGAAATATTTGATGAGTTGAGTTTGTAGGATAATTATTAAGTTACATTCTGTTAATCGGTTATTACAAAACAAATGTTTTGAAAATATTATTACAACAAATCTTATAAAATCCGGTGAAGCATAAACTTTTTAGATGTTTGTGAAATTTCAAACTCTGGACATTTCTTTAAACCAGATGTAAGCCATGAGGGACCCGAGTGTTATTCGCAAATATCGTTACGTTTGGAGACAACATGTTACGTAACCAATTTGCACAAAATAGCAAAAATGGTTTTGCCAAAAGAATTCAAAGAAGCCTCATTTTCTTTTTCTCGATTTTGTCGATCTTTTTATGTTGCGTACCGATCATGCAATTTTATTTGCAAGAACTAGCGTTTTACAGACGCGTTCCGCGAAGAAAAAAACAGGGTTTCCCTAAAGAAGTTCTGTAACGAGCCCACAAAGACAGACAAAAGGGGGCTTGATGAAACCAATGGCTATCTTATACTACTTTGCAAAAAGTTTGCTATTTTGCTATTTGTTATCTCGAAGATGGTAATCCTGTGAATTGTATCTCCAGATGGTTCGTTCGAGTTGATGGTTGTTTTTTTATAAAGTCGTATATAGATAAAACCGTATGTGTAAACTAATCTATCTGTATAAACTGTAAGTTCTTGTTTAAGAAGGTTTTTTCATAGATAAAAGAAGCATCATCCTTACAAACTTACTGAATAAGTCACTTTTAGCTGACTAAATAAGTTGTGAGTCTCGTTAAACCTCGTAGAGCAGATAACACGAAGACATCCATATTTTGATATGTATACAAAGGCCAAAATCTAGAAGGGGTAGAAATGTTCTCAACCTAAAGTACGAGTACTATAACTGTAACTTAAGCCTAATCCCAAATTTCATTTCTATTTCGTCACTTTTAAGGTCCTTGATTTCTCTCTATCCTCTGGCTCGTCGGAATCTTCTCACTCCGGCGAGGATGTCGCTTCTAAATCAAACTTCTCCGTTCTTCAGCACCGCCGGCCGGCAACTTCCGGTAAGGTTTGACCTCCGTAGCAGGTCAAAACAGAGGCAATTTCGAGTATCGTGTTCCAATTCTTCCAATCTGTCTAACAAGGTCAGTTTAAGCTTCAGTGCTCGAATTCTTCATATGTAAATGTTTTGGTGTTTGTTTGTGACGAAGAGTGTATTCATAGTGCAGTGGAAGAGACCGTACACTAGCGTTTTGATTGTGCCGACCGGAGTTGGTGCTTCGATCGGAGGTTACGCCGGCGATGCTTTGCCGGTTGCCCGGACCCTAGCTTCCGTCGCCGACTGCGTCATTTCTCATCCTAACGTATGTTTCTCGATTCCGTAGTCGTAAACCCTAGACATTGTAGTAAAAGAAAAAACTTTATTATAACTTCAACAAACGTATTTTAACAATTCTATGACTTTTTAGCAAAGTGATTATCAACTTATGTGGTGTGGAAAAGGAGTTTTATAAAAAGTGTTTGGATTAGCTTATTGCTGGGTGAGGAAGTTATAAGTTGATAAGTTGTTTTTTAGTGTTTGACAAATTCAGCTCATTTATACAAAATGACTAAAAAGGACATTCTTTCATATTATTGAGATATTTGTTTTTTAACATATAACAAATACGAGAAAAAAGCGCATATCAGCTTCCCCAAGAAGTTAAAATTTTCTGGTTTCTCAAAAAACAACTTATTGATTCCCGAGGAAGTTACAAGCAACTTACCAGAAATCTAATAAGTTATAAGCACCTTCAATCATACAGAATCTCTAACAATTATGCTATACCTTTTCTATAATAGAGGATCAGATGTCAAGATTCCTAAAAGAAATTTCTAGCTATGCTAGAAATTCTACCATTAATTATGTTTATTTAATACATTTAATAAAATATTATTCTGTCTCATAAGCATTTAAATTACATACCTCTTATTAGTAATAAAAAATTAAAATATTATTTCTCTGTCTTGAATATTGGATTTTAGAAATTTCTTTAAATTTGAAGATTTTGATCCTAAAATTCTCTATTATAGCATAAATCATAGAATCTGTTACAGCAAAAAGAATCAAAACCACTCAAATTCCTATTTTAGCATCGTTAGTGGAGGAGATGCCCTCTATCTATTTCTTTCCTTTACTTAGCTTAGCTATTGGAGCAAAAAAATTCCAAATACAATGGTGCGTTTGGTTGTGGAAAACTGTTTTCATTTTCCTAGAAAACGTTTTTAGAAAATGCAGCCGGGTTTTCACTTTTGGTTTTCTATGAAAACTTTTGAAAACGCGTTTGGTTGAAATGGTGGAGTTTTCATTTTTCAGTTTAGAAAATTAGAAAATCGCGTTTTATAATTTACATTGATTGATACTGCTTTCAGATTTCATCACAACCTTCTAATCATCAGAAGTGAAATAAGATTCATACTTTATCAACCCTTGGAAAAATAAACAGCACCTAACAATTGAAATTTCATAGGTTCTTAATGCTGCAATGCTTTACTGGCCAATGTCAAATGTCTTGTATGTGGAAGGCTATGCTCTCGATAGGTTTGCCGAAGGCCTATGGTTACTTCAGCCGGTTCACCAGAACAAGGTTTCATATCAAACCATTGCCTACTTCTTAATGGAAACATCCGCTCTCTACTCTTTGGGGTAGGGATCAGGTTTGCATACATCTTACCCTCCCTGGACCCTGCTTCAGGTGGGATATTATGAGTTCGTTTGGTTTGGTTTTGTTTGTGTGATGCCAATGAGTATGTGTTTATTCATACAATATTATGTCATGTAAACAGGTGGGATTGGTTCTTGATGCAGGAATCGAGGATGAGCTACGCATTCGCCATCTACAAGTAGTTGATGCAACACGGGCTTCTCTTGGTTTGCCGGTTCTCGACTATATTGTCACCGATACACCTCTAGAGGTATTGGTTCTTGATGAACGCTATTTCTTGATATGTTACCGTCAAGTTACCTGAGGGTTGGGTTTCAATGAGAAGTGGTTATCAACTGTTGGATGAGAAGTGGATGCATATTAGGATGAGATGCACAGGATTAATTCCATTCTAAAGTGTAATTTGAGGGCATGAGATTGAAGTTACTTGATTGAAAGAGAAAAGTGTGAAACTTTCCAATTTTCAAGGGAATAGGAACCAAGTATCTATCCGTAACTTAAGTTTGATGAAATGCAGGTGGAAAAGTGGGTCGATCCAAAGAGTGGGAAGGCAACAGGGAGGATAAAGCATCCCGATTCCCTATTAAGAGCGGTACATGCATTGTGTGATCGGTCTATGGTAAATGCTGTTGCCGTCGTGGCCCGTTTTCCAGATGATGATATCGAAGATGTGGATGACTATAGGCAAGGAAAGGTAATATTAACATAGAACGGATAGGGTGGCACTGGATTTTGCAAATGGGCGTTCCCATAATTTGGAGAGTTTTAGGAGATTAATCTTCCGACAGACTTTTTTTTTCTGACAGATTTAAGAACACCTCTGCTTGATTAAGGTTTCTTCCTAACATAAACGTGTTTAAAAATCTGTCTGAAGGTCATGTATTTATAAAAATATACATCAACATTAGGCACAAATCACAATTTGTATTGCATACTGTCTTTTTATGCTTATATTACTCTATAGGGAATCGATCTTCTGGCTGGAGTGGAAGCCGTTATAAGCCATCTAGTGGTGAAGAATTTTGCGATTCCTTGTGCGCATGCTCCTGCGCTATTACCTCCTCCGCTTACCCAATCTTTATGTCCAAAATCTGCTGCCGAAGAAGTGAGTTGCGGCTCTGTTCTTCATCTACATATATACATTCATGCATGAGTATAGACATAGGAGAAAGTTCAAATGAGAACCATAATTTTTTTGAGAACAGTGAGAACCACGTATATGCATACATACATATATATAGAGGCAATTTCATTTGCGAACCTTAAAAATCTTAGGAACCTAGGAACAACCTATTTTGTGAGTATTCATGATGAATATTGTTCCTCATGAATATCTATCACGACATTCATCATGAATACTTACAAAATATTGAAATAGGTTGTTCCTTGGTTCTTAAAATATTCAAGGTTCCCAAATGAATTTTGCCTCTATATATATGTGTGTATATATACATATGCATTGATGCATACTATCCATCAAAATAGGTATATGTCAGTTTGTATATTCATCAATGTATATGTACTATATATGCAAGTATACAGGCATTGGTGCATATACTCGCTTAAATTCATATAGTTTATATACATCAATGCATATACTAGTTCTCACAGTTCTTAAAATATTTATCGTTCTCATTTGTACCTTCCCTTGCAGACATATCTCTGAAAGGGTTTCTCTTTGATCCTTTAAACAGTTGGGATACACATTCTTGCCATGTGTGCTTGCTGGCTTAGCCAATGCACCACAATACTTGACCAATAAGCCCGGGTCCGGAGGAAATGGTTGCATAGCGGCAAGTGATGTTGATAGTGTCATTCTCCCGGCAGATGCCTGTGGAGGAGATGGTGTTCTTGCATTTGCACGCAAAAGAACGAAGGTTAATAGTTTCGATTCATATATCTTTGTCTATAATAAGACTAAAAATCGATTTTTGTAACACTATAACACTGATTATGTTGCAGCCGCTTATTATTTGCGTGCAAGAGAATGAAACCGTGCTCAATGATACTCCAGATAAACTTGGAATTGACGTGGTATGTCAAAATGATCCTCGTTTTGAAGTATATAATATTTTTATATCGCAACTCGATGGTCTTCATAAATACAGCGACCTTACTCTTTTGTGTAGAGTCAACTCTGCCTACATCTTTCCTAAGGGCTGTTTGGTTGGTTTTCCGATAAGGCCTGTTTGTCAGGAGCTTAATGAGCTTGATGGGGCTCACAGCTTATTCGGTCAACTGTTTGGCAGTGACTTAATGATTAGAAAGTGGCTTATTCAAAAAGCTTCTAGGGGGAGCTTTATGCAGAAAGCCAAGTTTTTACAATACGCGTCTTTCTCAATTAGAAACACGCTCCTTCCATCCATGAAAAACTCTCCCAAACAAAAAACCTTCCCAAATCATACAGATTGATTAATTCACACAGACAACTTTATCCATATAGTAGTGCTTAATGGAGAACCAACCAAACAATCCCTAGGTCATGTACGGATATAGTTGTATGTGTAGATGAATTTGTTTGCATAGATTGGGGAGGTTTTTTTGTAGATGGAATGAGCGTGTTTTTTCATTGGGAGAGGCAAATTTGGAAGGAAAAAAACTTGGCTTTCTGCATAGAACTCCTACAAGCAAACTGAACAAGTCACTTTCTATATTTGAAGCCACTACCAAGCAGTCATGTATAGCTCACCTTTAATGGTCATTAAGCTGCTAACAAACAAACCCTCTCCCTCCCAACCAATAAGACGCCACTTCAAGTGTGATATGCTGGATTTGTTTGGTTTGGTAATATTTAGTGATACTTGAACTCTTAACCTCCTCTAAGGAGGCTAGGCTTTACTGGTAACCCGGGTATTGTATACCATTTGCTTCACGAATAATGTCTTTGATTTGCAGGTAAAGGTTTCAAACTACTGGGAAGCTATCGGAGTAGTTGCAGCTCATAAAGCTGGAGTAGACCCGAATTCGCTCAGAAGGGATAAGGTCAAGAACATTACAACAAATTCTTTAACTCATTCTAATGGTTGTTTAGCCACAACATTTGCTTCATGAAAAAAAAAATACATTTTTGACTATTTAGTGTTGATTAAATTGGTATAAGGTTATATAAATAGATTGGTGAACTTTGTTCTTTACTAATATTAGGTTAGAAAATAGTTACTTTTAGCTTTTTTATATACTTTCTTCAAGTCTATTTGCATTATTACATGCTATTATACAATCATGACTTGGAGGTCATGATAAAAATAATTATAGGGTAGACTTCATTTTTGTGAGCCAAAAGCTACAGAAACTAGTATTTATGAACCAATAATTTCCATTTAATGTTCTGATTAATTTCTAGGCACAAGTAGACAGTAAAAAAGTTGTTATTGCACTACAACATTGAAATGATTACAATGTTTATCAATGAACCAATAATTTCCATTTAATGACCTGATTAATTCCTAGGCACAAGTAGACATTAAAAAAAATCTAAGTTGTTAGCGCATCTTCAAACACCTTTGTTATAATTTCTCTAAAATATATAATTTCTCTAAAATAGAGAATGAAAGATTAAAATCTCTAAAACCATTTTTTCATCTTCAACATTTTTTCTATTTTAGAGAATGTATCATCACTTATATTATTAAAATATACACTATATTTATTATTCTAATAAACTTTTTTAAAAATTTTTAAACAATTAATTATGCTATTGGTGGAATGGATTAAAATAATATTTTCCTCTCCTCATTTAGAGGTTTTAGAGAAACCTCTATATTTAGAGAAAACTTCAAATTTATTCATTTTAGCAAATGGTTTAGCAATGCTGTTGGAGCACTTTAGGAGAAAAAAACCTAATTTTTTTTTTGTTTTAACAATGCTCTTATTGACTATAACATTGAAATGATTACAATGTTCGATTACAATGTTTGTTGGTATATGATAATTTTATATCAAACTAAACCAACAAACAAACATGTGTATTAATCCCAATTCAATTGGCACCAATTGCAATCGATTGGTAGTACCATGGTAGCACCATGCTACCGACTTTTTTATTATTTGTGTTCTTAATACACTGAGTATTAAATATCGTAGCTTTGATTTTTTTTATTTTTTATTTAAATATTTGGATGTTTACAAGTTCTAATTCTTGCAGTTAAAAACCCTCAAATATAACGTGTTTTTGCAAACTCAAATTTTGAAAAAATTGCATATTTCATATATGTAACTTGAAGCTGGTATAAAATCAATAACATTTACCAACCAAAAAAGAATGGTATCATATATAGTTTGGTTGGTATATGATATAAATTATTGGTGTGTATTATTGAAGAAAAAATTGGTCCAAACCCACCCCTATAATTTAGAAATAATAAATATACCAACAAATCAAAGCATTAGTAGCCTAGTGGTCTGTAACATCCTTGGGAGGGACAGTGGATGGCATCCCTGTCTACCCAGGTACGATCCATGTCGGCTTTCGGGTCGATCCATGGTCGTCGAAGATTAGTCGGACGTCTGTATGGATTTCGGATACTCATCGACTTCGTATCAAAACGTGTGCGTGAGTTATCTGACGTTTAAAAAAAATACCAACAAACGAATACAATCATACCATATTTATAACGAGCACCGAAAGGCAAAAAGTCTCTTTACACGTGCCGTCAATAATGACTTATATTTTGTGCATCTAGATTTTATTTGTCACAATCATTCTATCAAAATATGATTGTAACCCATTTCATATTGTCCAATATCTAGTTAAATAAAATAAATCGAATATATTATTAGATCGGTTTTAATAGATTCTTGAAAATGTTTCTAAAATGAAGAACCAATTTTTAAAAACAAATGCATTTATCGTTAATATTTTAGAAAAACCAACAAATCATTATAATATTAAAAAAGTAAATTATCCAAAAATATAACATAAATGTCCAAAAAATCCAATCAAGGGAACGTATATTTTTTTGTGCCCTAAAATCATATGTTTTAATCTCTCAAAAAAAAAAAAAAACTCANGTCAAATTTTGAGTTACACAGGTAAGTACCCATTTTTTTGAGAAATTAAAATGTATAATCTTTTAGGGTACAACAAAAATGTATTATCTCTTTGATTGGATTTTTTGGACATTTATATTACATTTTTCGGCAATTTGTCCTTTTATTTAAATTAATTTATTATCCTACGTGTACATGATTACCGGTTGAAGTGGGTCAAATTTTTGAGTTTTAGACTTTCAGGTAAGTACCCATTTTTTGAGAAATTAAAATGTATAATCCTTTTATGGTACAAAAAAATGTATGTTTTCCTGATTGGATTTTTTGGACATTTATGTTTCTTTTTTCGACAATTTACCCACATTAAAATATACTCTTTCTAAATATTTGAATTCAAAATTTCCTATTTCCTCTGTTAGCTGTTAAAAATTATAAATAAATAAATAAAAATCCTCATTTTCTCTCTATTTTGAATAAAGCTGGCTTTATGATGGATCACAAGAGTGACTTGTGTACCAAGCAAAAAATGCAAGCTGACAATAAGATAGGTAATATATAACATGGGAAACATAACAGGTAGATATGCAATCTTAACTTGTACCTTAAGCATCAGTATTTGTACTACACATTCAAATGAGATCCAATTATTTAGGCACTAAAGACTCCATTAATGTAGGCTAAAAAATAAACCACTTTTGATTGCATTAAAAGAGCATCTTACAGGATTGAATAATTCATGTGGAAGGAAGGAAATTTCCAGGCACAGAAAGCCTCACATGTACAGGTTCTTTTTCCATAACCAAAAAAAAAAAAAAAAAANATAGAAAATTCAACAAATCAAAGGGTAAATTAAATTCTACCCAAATACACAACCCCAAATTAACCAATCGATTTTCCGTTTATAACAATCCCGATCTCTAACCGTCCCTTATTAGCGCGAAAGATGCCCTTCGAAAACTAACCACGAGAATCCGCGTTTTCACGATGACCATTGATCCGGAACCGTTAGAAAATAGCTGGTCATGGCTTTCCGGAACCTTCTCTTGTACTGTTTCGGAGAAATGATGGTAGGGGATGCGTTCTTGGGCCCGCCCAGAATGCCCGAGGCTTTCACCCACGTCTCGAGCTGTTTGTCCCATGTGTATTGTCTCATGAAATCGATGATCCCGAGAACCAATTCTTTACTCTCT
>LUCG01126953.1:0-25626 GCA_001633085.1 Carthamus tinctorius
GAGGGGACCCGGTCAAAGCCGTCTTTATTGACCGAATGAGTGGCTGAGATTCGTCCTCATGTTTACAACCAAAAGTGAATCCAAATTTAAACTTTCCTCCTATATGAATGTAGGATAATGAAAAATACATAAAAATGCTTGAAACAGGTGAACTAATGGTTGAACCGAAAACCGATCATCACACCGGTTCAACTAAAACCCCTTTTTTTTAAACATTGGTTTCTACTTGACACATATTTAATTGTTTTGTGTCCCAATTTTATGTACAAAAAGATAAGAATAGCAGCCTCCTCGAAACTAATACCCACAACACCTAATTATTAACAGAAAAGATTTATAAAAGAATTGTTTGATATTATCCGTTTAGCAATCAAGATAAAGAAAACCCTTGTGGGAATGAAATAGAGTCAAAGGTCAACGAGCCATAACTCAACTTGGACTGGTAGCAATTTGTAGCCGTTGATTGTTGACGTCCTGTGCCTGTAAACATTTTGGAATGGACAACAATTAACTCTTCTTATCGACTTATTTGTTTATGTAAAATATTTTTTTAAAAACAAACCAAAGTTATACATATTTCAATTAATTTAATGAGACATGACAAGTTCCTAGATTAATCCTTAAGGCCATCCATACTGTCCTCGGACAAGGGTGATGCAGGTTTAAAGATTAAAGGGTTGGGTTTCAACACCGGTATGGACGGTGATGTAGAACCCGGAGGGTGAGGCCCTCAGGTCTTCACATCCGTTCGGTTTCAAGGTTCTCTCTCCTTTCTCCCTTTCTCTCTTTCTCTCTTATATATATTAATTAAAATAATAAAAAATAGCGTAAAAATTAGGATAGTGATACTCCACTTTAGGGTTAGGAGGGTAGGAAAGAAAAAAAATTGATGTGGAGCTGAGATGGCATTAGAGTAAGAGCATCTCCAACAGCTTCCCTAAAATGGAGAAAATGAAGAAAAATGAGAATTTAAGCCTAAATTGTGCTCCAACCCCTTCCCCATTCCTTTCTACAAAATGGAGAAAGTAGGAGAAAGGAGTTTTTCTCCAAATATGGAGATAACCCCCATTAATGATTACTATTTGAAAGAACGAATAAGAAATCTTGAAAATATGAATTTTAAAGAAAAAAGTATTTTTAATGGGTAAATGGAATATCTTATTATTATTATAATCAATGTTGATTTCTCCAAAATGGAGAAGCTCTTGAAGATGGATGCAATTTTCTTTTGGAGATTTTGAGTTTTGATTCTCCATTTTGGAGAAATTATAGGAAAGCTGTTAGAGATGCTCTAAGGAGAGTAGTGGTACTCCACTTTAGGGTTAGGAGGATAGGAAAGAAAAAATTGATATAAAACTAATGTGGCATCAAAGTACGGAGGGTAGCGGTATTCATGATGTAACCTTAATGGCTTATGTTCGTAATCAAATATCATGTACAAGCCATAAATAAAACGATCATTTTATCTTTAGCATTATAGAATCAAAACTACAAACCAAATTAGACATGTCCTAATTCGTAAATTACAGTAACCATAAAAATATAGAGTAATTTATAATGTGTTAAATGTTCACATAGAAAAATCATTCTTTTTTATCAATACAAATCCAATACTTATCAGATTTCATGTTTATCTTGATATCCTTCTATTTATGCGTGATGGAGACAAAACATGAACAGGATTAGAGCAATATGATATTATTGCGTATACTAACATAATCAAGGCACCACCGTCCACCGCACACCGTGTCCTTCAGGATGAATATCCATCACGATCGACACATCACACATTTACGATGAATATGGGAAAACAAGAATTAAATGAATATGGAAGTGTTATTCACATAAATCACATATTCATGATGAATATGTCATGTCTCGCGCTTTGGATACTTCAGTTTCCTACTCAAATATAGGTTCCTATTGAACCTTTCCCTACACACACATATATGTAGGGAGAGTTTAAATGAAAACTCATTTTCATTGTGAATGTGAGGATGAAGGAGAGCACGCCACGTCTCTAGACCTTCACGGGTCATTCATGTATTATTCATATGAATAATGAATTATTCCGAATGAATCATACACAATTCATGATAAATAATACATGAAATCATGAATTCATGTAATTATTTATCCTAGATGCTATATTTTTCATCTTGAATGTTGTGTTATTCATCATGAATAATGCATGAGCGTGCACCTCTGTTATTCATGCTAGATGCGGACACCCAGGGACACGTGACGTGCTCTTTGGTTGTCCTCATGTTCGCAGCCAAACTTTTCCCCACACACACACACACTAACAAGAACAGCCAAGACAGAGAGAAACAAAGAAAAATGAACATAATAAGGTCTCAACAAGTGGAATGTTTTCTGAATGATACTAACCAGAAGAACCTTATAGCAGTCGAATGTTTAAACAAAGTGATCGGCCCAAGCAAAAGATGTACATTCAAGTATATGCTTTTCTTTTAAAAAAGATACAAAAATTTATAGTCACAAGAGACGTACCTAAAGGTCGATAGACCCAAGAACATCTAGCCACACCGACCCTTCTATCTTCTAGTACTCGTTAAAATGAATCGCACCCATTTTCCAGACCACAAACGTTGTCGTAAACATCACGGTGCTGATCACAACCACAGAAAGGATGATCAGAAACACATCCCACCCAACCGGTAGCTCGAAGGTCAGCCCCTTTTTCGGCATCCCACGTTTGCTGTCATCAAACAAATTAGTGGGGGCTTCTGGGAGACCGGTTCTCTTTTTCCCTGTGATTTTATCGTTTTCCCGCAATGCTTCCAATACTTTGCTTCCAAGTTCTGCTTTTACGACTGGTTTGGGTTCTGAGTTACGACTGCGGACTCTTGCTGCCCTTAACTTCTCTCTTGCTGTTAATTTCGATCTTTTTGGGATAGCGTTTATCTCGGCATTGTCTGTGTTTTGTATGGGTTCAGAGGCAGATATGGAACCGTTAGAAGCTTCAGGGGGGATTTTGGCAGGCTCGGTTTCAGAAGGAATAGATGTTTCGGTACTTTCTGGAGTCTTGATACTGGTTTCTGTTGTAAGGCGATCACCATTTGCAACTAAAAGAGACCTTTTGTTTCTTGATTGTATGGGTCTACTAAAATGGAGTGTTGTAGAAGGGGATGAGAAATGGCTGGCCTTTAGCATTGAAGCTCCTATGCACACTCTTGGGACATTTTGATGGTTAGCCTGTATTTTTAACAATATATTAAACCAAATACATTATTAAGATTGTCTTTAACATGTACCCATCAGAAATAAATCACCAAAATCCATCATAAGATCCCAATATGTTTTATCATAGCAAGGTTTAGTATTTACACTTGGCAAGTTTCATTTGGATGGTTAACTCAAAAGTTGTAAGAGTTGGTGGAGCTCGCAATCAGATTACTATTTAAAGATAGCTATGCTGCAATGTACAATTTGCAGGGATAGTGGTTTCACAATCGAAGCTGCAAAAACATGTCGCCTTATCAACGATGCAACACAAGTGTATTCTTGAATATGAAAGAATAAAAGATGCTATGTCTATAAGATTTCCTCTGTACAATCGGTTTTTTGTCAAATTTTTACAAATTTACAACAAACTTTGTGATGGTCAAGGCACAATTGACCTCCACAAAATTTTTATGTATTTTTCTTGCAGAAGACATGCATATCAATGTATATTATCACTGGTTATGGGATGTGAAGTTACCATTTTATGGTTAATCCACCATACAAGCAAAACCAGCAGACATGTTCAGAAAGAAAGAAAAATTTCCTCTAAGGAGATTTAATTTAGCAAAACTCAGTTGGGATGACTTTCAAGTATATTTAGTTGGTGGCCACACTCATTACCTAAGTTTAATCACATGTAGCAAAATGAACCAATCTATACATAATAAAGTAACTAGCATGACACATGTCGTCTTCTGGTGAGCCGATTTCAGTATTTTCCTGCCTAAACATGTATTTGGACACAGTTTACATTATCATTTGGACGTATTTTACATTATTAGTTCAATTAGGCTTATCTGTTTACATAATCCCCTACTTTTTTGTTATTTATTTTACTTTTAATCTTATACCTTTTACTTAGTACTTATATAATTAGTTATTTATTTACTTTTAGTCCCTTGCTTTTTTTATTTTATATTTTACCCCCTATCGTATCATGCGTGTTCATTGATCCAGAAAGTGTTGTAAAAGAAGTAAAAATAATTTCTGAACATCAGGCATACCGGAAATTCCTTATCTCCATAATTTTCTATCTTATCAGATATCATATAATTAGATTCAAAAGATGAACACTATAAACAGTTCAAGCACCATGAATATTTGAACTAACTCCTCCATTTACAGTCCCGATGAACCCTAACTTATCATCAATACTACTAGTACTAATTTCTCCTTAGTCCATACATGATGCGTTGATTTTAAGTTTCTAACCATGAAATCCTCGAATTGCGAAGCGATTCGAATCACATTAACAAGCTTACAAATAATCCAGATTAACCGAATTAATACTCAATCTGATCAAAATTGAAAGGACGAAACGGATAAGTAGCAACAAAATCGAAAGAGATAATGGAAGGCATAAGAGAAATACGATTACATACCGTGGAAGTGAAGCTGGCGAATGAATTCAAGGAAACAACCATTGGATTTGAGTTCCAGTTTTCACGTTCCAACCATTAATGAGCTCAGATTGAGGGAATACAGAGCCAAAATAATCTGTGGCGCTAAAGTGATCCAACTCCACTCCTGCTCCCCCAGTCATATAAAAATTATAAATTTCTGGTTACACCTCACACTCATATGGCCCCTGTACTTTGAGTAAAATACATTTCTGGCCCACAAGTTTAAAAGATGCTTCATTTACCCAAAATAAAGGTATATATAGACATACATGGTTCAATTCCGGTGAGAAATCTAATTTTTATGGGGACCATGAGAACCACTTCAAAACCATGGATTGTTTATAATCCGACGATGATGGTTCTCTCGTCTTCTTTCATCAAGTATGGGCATTTTGGTCTTTCGTTTTCCACATCTGGGTACCTCCTTATCATGTCTGCATTTTGGTCTAAGTTGTCAAGGAATATCCCCTCTTACCAAAGTTTAATTCCAAATCTCCACAACAATTGTGGCCATTGAGTTGGGAATATAATATACCAGGGTTCAATCCCAGATGTCCACAACAATTGTGGCCACCAAGTTTATCAAAGCTAATGTCTTATAACCATAATTTACCACGATTAGTCTGGACATAGCCAGGAGATCCTTCCAAAAAAAGAAAAAGATAAAAGTTCTTACACGACCCCATGTGTTGCTCTAAACAAATATGTAACTTTTGAGTGATAATGCCAAAAAGTGTACGATTTATAATTGCCGTTTACCAAGATAGAACAAAATTCCATCATAAAAAGATACACAAACATTTCCTTAAAAACTGTATAAAAATTCCCTCTCTCACTTCTATGTTAGTTTATCTTTCGTATCCTAACAAGTTCACAGTATCACTCGAAAGAGTGGTTTATAATCGGTCTAATTGCATCTCTAAAATCTTCAAAAAATCTATGTTCTGAGAATCTGCTAGCTCGTCTTCTTGCAGCTGCAGCAATCTCATGCTTCTCGGATTCAGACATCCTTAAAATCTTCAAAATTGCATCAGCATATTCTTCAACAGTTTCAGCAAGAAACCCGGTTTGCTGCCCTTCTTCTGGCAACACGATGTCCATCTTTGGGCCAGCTGAATTATGAGCTGAAAAGGGTCCAAGAAAATGGACTTTTAGCTATTGGAGATTGGCTTATGTTATAATAAAAGCAATCCACCATGGTTTAATTGGTTACCAATGGGTATGGCTCCTGCAGCCATGTACTCTACGACGCTAATGCCAAAATGTTCGTCAATCATCGAATGAATGCCGGCAGTTGCACCACCCAAGAGCCCTACTAACTCCCTGCAATTTAGAGCAAAAGTTCAAAAAAAGAACTTGTTAATTGATGGTGGTATAAGCGAATTGGGGCAGATTCAAATTCAAACGGTAAATATTTTGAGAGCGTGAGAATAAACTATTCATGATTTATTCATTAGCAATGTCATGTAGATATTTCTTGTTAAAATTATTCATGATGAATATCATGATAGATATTCAAGATGTAAATTACTCATAATGAAAACAGATAATATTCGTGATGAAAATGCATGATATCATGAATTATAAAAATACATGATACTCATGATAAATAAATATTTAAGATTACAAGTAAATATTGTAAGAGTACAACTTCTTAAAGCTACATATTTGAATTCATGTAACTAACTGATAAACATAATCAAATCCAGGATAAATATCTCATTTTAAATATAGAAAATCTAAAATATAATTAAAATAATAGTTGAGTTCTAATAGAAATATTTAAGTATTATCTTTATAAAAGAACTATTATTAAACCTAAAAAAATCACTTGGTTGTTAAACCTAAATAAAGGTATAATAATAATATTTGAATTAAACAAACTATACAAAAAACCAAGAACTTTTAAATTGTTGATTTCATACCACTATCAATGTACTTTTTCAAACTTTTATGGGTATTCAAATTTATATTTTATTCAAACATAAAAACAATATTGCCTTCTCAACCACAAAACCGTATTATAAAACCAACAGAGACAAAAAATAAAATGAAACATTAGATCAAGATGTACCGTGTTGCATTGCACAAGTACACTTCTAGTTCATCATATATAAATCATGAAATAGTTGTTTCAGAGGTTCTCAATATATTTATAGTTCTCATTTGAGCTTCCCCTAAGAGAGCAAAAGCATCAATGGGTATAAGGGATTGAAGTCAAGTGAGACAGACAAACCTGTAAGTCACATTCTTATGGAATTCTACATCCTCTTCTACCTTCAACTCGATAGCTAAATCTTTCAAATTCTGCAATCTTGCTTCATCAGCATTGTTTCTACAACTACCAACAAACTGGAGTTTGGGCCTAGGAATGTCCGCATTTAGTTTCTTGACGGAAAGTGCAAAAGCCTGAAGCTGAAGAGTATGTGCCTGATGATGTACAGTTATAAAATGACCAAAAAATGAGAGATCAGAGATCATGCAAAATAATAACTTTAAGGTCTTTATAAAAATTGCACACCTTCTCTGGTCGAAATTGAGCCACTGAAATGATTTTGGGCGGTGTTGCTTCTCTTTCCAGTGGAAGTGCCTGTTAGAAATTAATCAGATTGGAAGGGAACATACAAACATAAACATATATATTTACACCTCAAAACCAAGAGGATTCAGAACTTAATGCCATATCATAAATTGCAAGACATTTTACTAATACTTTTGGTGAAAACTTAGTATGAAATAATCCAATCTCGTTAATCGAGCTCAATTAACCAAACCAAAAGGAGGCTGTGTATCCCACCCGGAGGTGGGGGTCTAGGGGATGAGATGTACAAAAATCGATCATCCGTTGTTTCTGTGAAGACCCCCAGCTTGAGTACTTAGCTTGATTGAAACAACAATACTTTATTTTCATGCTCTGAATTGGGATTAAATGCATTAAGCTATGTATTACTACACCAGTTCTTTTGCTTATTAACCATAGTACAAGCCCACATATATTATTCAAATTGGGCATCAAGGAAGATAGATAAAAAGACCATTTATCATCACATACTTATACCTTAAAAATTGTATCAATTATATTATCGTTGCCAATTTTAATCAAGATATGAATGGTTAAAGTGTGAAAGTTATGTTTTTATCTAAGTTTGCCCATCAAGAAACAATATTTACCTTCCTGAAGCATATCTTGAAATTATTCTATTATGCCAGATTTGTTTAAGCCCAAATTTTTCTGCAAGTTCAACTCGATGACTCAAAATGGTCAAAAAGTGTGGCAGTTATGTTTTTATCTAAGTTTGCCTATCAAGAAGGTTTACCTCCCTAAAACATACACTGAAAGTATTCTACTATGCCAGATTTGTTTATACACAAATCTTTCTGTAAGTTCACCATTGATGACTCATAAATGGAGCATAAGGGGAGAAGCATCCCATTTTATTGCAAAATCAAGCAAAAGGCATAAAAAGAAAAAGAAACCTGCAATCCAGTTGTATCACAAGGAGGATACACTCGTTTAATACGATCTGGGATTCTCCAAAGCTTCTCAATATGCGAGCGTGTCCACGAAGAATTTACCAAAGCAAGATTTGCACAAGAACCAACAAATCCATACATCCAGCTAAAGAACGTGTAATAAACAAGTTTGCACTGCGACAATAGAAAACTGCGACGACAATTAGTTTAAAAGTCTCTCAGAATCACACTTCAAAAAAATCAAAGACAACAACCAAAAACTTCCATAAAACAAGCATTAAGGGACTGCTTACTAAGTGCTTATAGCCTCATACCGGGTAAGGGATAATGTTGTTTAGCACCAACAAAAGATGCTGACCCGGTAAGAATGGAGAGGCTTACTTACCCAATTGGAACATCTTACCCTATCAGCGCTTGCCCAGTTCTTTTATTAAGTAAAGAATTGCAACACAGATTTGATATACTAATCAAGCAATTTGAACGATTTCAATCAACACAACAAATCTAACAATAATGCAACAAACCTGTTAGCAACAACAGCGTCGTTATTATACATGGAACTTCGTGAATGGACTCGCGAGAGCATATCTAAGCTGATTGTTGGGTAATGCGTGTAGCAAATGACCTTGCAACCGAAAAGGCGGGCGAGCGGATACGTAAAAGCATATCCACTAGTATCCAAATAGTAAAATGGAACAAATTTGTTCAAAGCTTCCCATGAAAGGTAGATAGAACCAAAACTTTGACCAATCATAGTGAAGCGAGGATAGGTTGTTTCTTCGATCCATTTCCTTTTATGTAAATGCACAACCTAATAGAAACATATTACAATCATCATAAACTTTGCTTAGCAAATAAACTAGGCATCAACAAATTAGGATCCAAGATAGAGATCCATCCCAATCAACTACAGAACTTAAACACAGGTTAATTCTTTCAATTCGTTCATGATTTAAGTGATTTCATCACATAATGCATTTGAATTGTTTTAATATGGTTTGCTCAGATTCAGATTCCATAGATAGAAGTTAAAAATCCTAAAAACATATATTGTCAGATGAAACAACTTGAAACACTTTTGAAGCACTTTTATGTAAATGCACAACCTGATAGAAACACAGTAGAATTATCATAAAAAAGGCACAACAAATTAGGATCCTAAGATGGAGGTCAATCCCAATCAACTATGGAACTTAATCACAGGTTAATTTTTTCAATCTGTTCATGATTTAAGTGATTTCATCACATGGCGCATTTGAAATGTTTTAATCTGGTTTGCTCAGATTCAGATTCCATGGATAGGAGTTAAAAATCCTAAAAACATATATCGTCAGATGAAACGGATTGAATTATGCATGATTAACTTAAAATTTGTTTGAGTTGAAGTATCTAGACTTTGTGATTCAAACAGCAAGGGTTTACTAATTTTCAGAATCATGAATTTAGGAACTTAATCACAGAAACAGATGAGAAATCACCTTGGGAGGCGAAATCAAGGTAACGCCAAAGCGATCGATGGCGCGGCGGAGGAGGCCGTCGGGAGAAGCATCATGGTCACCGGTGTAGATAACGCAATCTAGATCAGGTTGTTCTTCTTGAATAGCTTTAACTGCACACCATAGAACTCTCTCTCCACCGCCGCCGTCGTTGGTGTAAGGGTGGAAGAACCCTACGGCCCTCTTTCTGTTACTCCGGCAGACGTTTATCGTCAAAATTAATCTTACAGTTAGGGAGACTATTGCTGAAACTAACAGTATTCGAATGATGGTAAGAATCACCATCACCATTTTTGGATGTTGATCAGTAGCAGTGAGAATTTATGAAGAAATGGTGTGATTTGAGTTTGGGTGGAAATTATGTAAGACTTTGAAGACGGAGGCTTCTGCAGACATTTATTTTTATTTTTTATTTGTTAAGATAAAATGGCTTTTAAAATTTTGATTCTTATTCGTATAAATTGAAAACTTGTGATTTTGGAAGAAACCTGAGAAGTGGATATCGATGGAAATGTTAGAAGAGATAAAAAGATTAGAAGAGATAAAAGTTTTCTATGGATTTCACACGCTTTTAACTGTTAACTCACATTTTCTCACCATCTTATGCCTAAACCTGAATACCTCAACTGTAACCACAATAACAAATATCAGGCCTTAGAGCACCTCCGGTGGAAGGTTATTGAAAAGGGTTTTACTATTCCAATTAGTTATTTGAAATAACTGTTTACCATTGCAATTAAAAGGTTATTGAAAAGCAAAGCAGGGTTTTACTATTCCAATTAGTTATTTGGAATAACTGTTTACCATTGCAATTAAAAGGTTATTGAAAAGCAAAGCTTAGTCAACCGGTTATTACATTAAATATGGTGGACTCTAAAAATAATTGTTAGATGAAAAAAGTTTTTAAAAAAGTCTATTGCATTGGAAAAGATGTTTAAAAATGGCTTTTGTTAGCAAAAGAAAAGGTACGTACGACTTATGCTTTCGACCCCTTACACGAGTTTAAAAATACAGAGTGCATTGGAGATACTCCAAAAAATACAAGTAAAGAGACATAATTGGCATGAAAATTCGACCATGATCCATGGTTCTTTGTATAAAGGATCCAGAAAGTAGATCCCTTAAAAGGGTCGATCTCAAATGACAACTAAATATTAGCTTTCAATGCTCCTCTCCATAAGTAGTTCAAGCCTAATATCATGGTTACAGATAAAAACAAATATATTAAGTTAAAGGCAAGTATGTAGCCCAGCAAGAGGCTAAGAACAGTATAAACTGAGAGCAAAGTTCAACTATGAAAATCAAAAGAATATACTACAATTCAGAAACAAAATCGAGACCGAGTACAGGTGCAAATGCGAGTCTCAAACAAGAATACAAACCCAAAAAAAATGATATAAAAGGCTGCATGATTCATCCCTCTCCCAACTACCCGATGATCCCTTCTTCTGGTACATAATACATAATTATACTCATCATCTTGCCTGCCTGCCTGCCCTACCCACCTGCAAAAAATGCCTCAACTACCCAAAAAATATTACAAGAAAAACATATCCACACCTAAAAAGGTAAAAACACACATTATCATTATTCTCAGCTTTATCCCCAACCAAATTCTCATTTCACAAGGTGGCCACATTTAAACAGTTCCCTCGAACACACCAACTCGGGACCATGTCAATTTCTTTTTTCACCGATAGTCACCCAATTATCAGTAAGAGCTCATTCCCGGCATTCCAAATGGGGGCATTGGTGGCATCCCCATTCCTCCACCCATGGGTGGCGGAGGTGGAGCAAATCCTCCACCCATTCCTCCACCCATACCTGGTGGTGCAGGTAGCGCAAGAGGTAGTAGTTGAGCATACATGTTCTGCAAATTATTTGAATCACAATTGTTAATTTAGCTGCTTTAAAATTTAAATGTTCAACTTCAACTAAATAACAAAAGTTCTTTAATAAGAATGAAACAAAGAAATATACCTGCTGTTTAATGACATCCTGCTCTTCATTCTCCTTGGCCTTATTTTCTTTGATTGCTTCTATCTTATCCTTGACTAGTTCATCAACTTTGCCGGTATATTCACGGATAAACTGAAAGAGATCAATTAAAATGATTGAAATTTGATGTCTGATTGAGTTAAGTTCCTTTTGCCAAGTATGAAGAAAATGAATGAAAAGAAGAAAAGATGTGGCAAATTTACCTGAAGTAGATACGGGAAGGCAAAATCAATCATATTGTTCAACCAGGCTAGCTCAAGAGCAACATCTGCACGAATTAGATCATAACAAACGAATAGACAGGAAGCAAAGCATTCCTTTTTTCCCTGCATAACCAAAAAAAAGCAGTAAATTTACAGCAGTTCCCATTTTGTATAAATAAACACAAACCAAGAAACTTTGATCAACGTCCCATTTTGGTAATTGTTCAAAATGAAATTAGGGTGCTGACTGGTTAAGGGAGGCCCAAGATACAAAATCATTTAGACAGTTTTGGAACCATTAAGAGGCAAAACTTTTTTTTGCCAAACAAGATTCACCTTTTACCGATTCAAAGATTGCCTCTTAATGGAAGTATTAAGAGGTAAATAAGTTGCTACTCTTTTGGAAAGGAAGATCACATAAATAGCCTCTTTTTGATAAAATGTATTGGAGCTTTGGTAAAACACCATGAGAGGGTATAACAGGACCAATGTTTTTTTGCTTTTTACTACGATAAGAGCAGAGATTTTTCTTTTTCTTGCAATAAGTAAACTTGGAAGATGTTGAAGGTATAGGCTCCCTTAAAAATGGTATTCAGCAGAATTTTAGTGGTCAGTGAATGTAATGGATGGAGTCAATATTGGGTAAGAATGATTATGTACCTGCTCGATGAAATAAACAAGCAATTCTTCTGCTAGCTCACGGTCCCCAGATTGCGAGGCAGTCTCCATAGCGTCTTTGTAAACCTTATCCTTCTTAGACAATGCAATAGACTGCTTCCATCTGCCTGCCTTCTTGTAAATATATGCAGCCACACGCCTCATCTCAAGAAGTTCGTGTTTCTCAATCTGAAAAAACATTGGAAAATGCATGATATCAAAAGCACTTGATTAGAAATAAGCCATCCCGACACAAATCTATGCAACTAAACACACCTTTTGTGCAAGGCCAATCTGGTCAAAGTTATCATGCAAATCAATGGATTCTCGCAATCTGTCATAGTCTTCCTCTTCAACGTATATTTCATTCAATGCCTCATTTACAGCAGATACATTGTTGCTCTGAACTGCAACCATATATGGTTTCACAAGAGGAAGGTGGCCCGCCTGTGATTTTCAAAAGTCAGTAACAGAAATTGCGCCCAAATCTATTAAAAAATATTGTTGTACTTGACCTTAATTGTTGGAAAATGTAAAAGTCTTCCAAATACGATGATTTTGAAACATTACGAAAAAGGGGTTTTTGGGAAGTTAAACTCAAGTGTGTTGGTCCCACTTGTTTTCACTGTATAAAGAAATAAAAATAACTTATAGGGTGCACAAACCTTTCGCATAATGTCCACCACACGTGTATGGTCAACACGTAGTGCAAGGACATTGAGGACATCATTAATAAGATCCGGATGCTCTTGTAAGTAGAAGTGGACAGCCTTGTAATAAAGCTCAACATTTGCCACTTTAACTACAATATCTTTAAACTGCATATGATCCCAAGCCTCGGGAGAATGATTCATGACAGTTATCGCAGCATTATCAAACTCGTCATATTGAATATATAAATAGGTAAGTTCCTTCCAATGTTGTTGTTCATCACAAGCTCGGATTAGCTTTGGAATGTTCAGACGAGTTGAGAAGAGCTTAATATGCTCCATTAGCTTCTCATAACGGTATCTGGCATAAAGGACGCCCAACTCGGTAAAGATGCCCATATGAGCACGTTCCAACCCAAGACCACTCTCCATAAGTGATATAAGCTCACTGAAGCATCCTCTATTTTGATAAAACTCGCTGACCTCTTCCAGATCATCCACCTACAAATTAAGCCAATAAATCACATTTGTAAAAGTGTCTCCAACAGCTTCTCCAAAATGGAGAAAATATGGATTTTGGGCATTTTTTTGCTCCTTCTCCGTAACTTTCTCCAAAATGGAGAAAGTAGGAGAGAATGTAAATTTCTCTAAATTTGAAGATATCTCCAAAAATGATTACCATGAGAGAAATCCAACCAATCAGAAATTTGAAATGAAATGTTGATGAGAGATAATATTTTATTAGATATATGTAATATTTTAATAATATAAGCAATGATGTCATCTCCAAAATGGAGAATCTGTTGGGAGTTTGAAAGGCGGTGAATACTAGAGCCAGTGAAACGGTAGCTACTAAAGGAATGCAATTTTCTTTACAGATTTTCGACTTTGGTTCTCCATTTCAGAAAACTTTTGGAGAACCTGTTGGAGATGCTCTAATACACTGGATACCATAAGACAACAAAATGTTACCTGCACGATGATATTCAGACCACAT
Organism: Carthamus tinctorius; assembly: GCA_001633085.1. NCBI lineage: Eukaryota > Viridiplantae > Streptophyta > Magnoliopsida > Asterales > Asteraceae > Carthamus > Carthamus tinctorius. The sequence continues at coordinate 14,128 of LUCG01126953.1, forward strand.
ATCTGCGCCAAGCGGAACTCCTCAGCATCAACACAAGCAAAGCAAACTTCTTTCCATGTTTTTGCGCTATTTGCCTTACGAGCAGCATCAACCGCACCTTGAAACTGTTGCAGCCTAACAAGTGTGACCGCCAGCTTCGCCCAGTTCGATATGAAAGCATATATTATTTTTGCAGCTTCATACAAGGCTTCATCAAACAAGCGATCACCAACGTTATGAAGGTTAGCTACATTTGGCATGAGGATGAACTCCTCGATGTCACTTAATCTGTCGATCTTTGCATACGCATAGATAAGCTCACTATCCACCTTGGGCTCCTTGGTCTTCTGCCTAACCATCAGCAGATATTTCACTAGATCATGATAACATTCCGTATCCTCAGCAGCACGAATAACATCCAAGAATTGAGTGGCGTCATCAGCACGAATAAACGACTCTATTGCATCGCTCACTAATCCCTCCCTGAGCTGAGCTTTAGCCACCTGGCTCCATACAGCATCTTCTTCAACACGGTATGCAAACTCCACTGCCCGTGGAATACTTTGGATGTTATCCAACAATACGTTGACTGCTTGAACGTTTAAGTTGAACTTCTTGAATATAGCATATGCCTCTTCATATAACTGTGCTTCTACAGCAACCTCTCCGACAGCAGGTCCATCAAAGTTGTCTAATCTATTGACGTAGTCCATAACTCGTGAGGGATCAGCCTTGATGGCAGTCAAGATAAGAAGGTTTTGCAGATTGAAATTCCCACTAAAAGCAGAGTTTTGAAGGACAATCTTTTCAAGAAGCTCAATTAGTTCATGGGGAAGATCAGCAGTCATAAAAGCCTTAACGGCAGCAGAAACCTGCTCAGGGCTCTTGCTTTCAGGCAAGGCAGTAGATACAACTTGATCAATGAGTTGCCTTCTGTATTCATTCTCGGGGTTAAGAACCTTCTCCCAAAGATCACCATCCATTCTCTCCACAACATATCTAAAACAAAGTTAATTATATATTTATATTAGTTGACAAATCTTCGAGCACTATTAGCCATTCATAAGCGATGAACAAGAACAAATGGAGTACCTGGCTTGCAACTTAAACAGAGAGTTCTTGCTTGTTACATTGATAAGTTCATCATCACATTGCCCTCTGCGGTACGCAACAACAGCAAGTGTGGGATCGCGCTTCTCACAATACTTTCCAACAACACGCGAATCGTAATACGGGTTGGTGGTGAGGAAGTGCTCGGGGTTGTTGTTGCTATCTATGATAATTTTGCCCAAAGCATTGTGCACATGGACATCTTGGCTTCCTTCACTCACAAGATGCTCCAAAAATTGAGTAAGCAACCGAAGTCGATTCCTGAAAAGCACAAGCAAATGATATAAAGAATGCAAATTAACAGAATGGACATAAACGACAATTAAGCAAGGCTAAACAAACCTCTTTTCACACTCGTCCACAAGAGGCTCAACTGGAAGCAGAGAACGAACAGATAAAATCAAACCTTTAATGAAGTCCTCGGGGCACTCATCATCTAGAAGCTGTCCTACAACTAAAGGTGCGTTCCCTGGGTTGACCTATACAGATGCAACATAGGCAGTTACATACAGTAGCTTTTGCAAACACCTATAGATAATAAGAATAAAATATTGCCATAAATCACACCTTCTGAACATAACCTTCAATATACCGCAGCATGTTGTTGGTATATAGGTAATGAGTTAGATCAGGGACAAAGCCAAAGCGATCACACACGTTGATTAATGGCCTTGCATCAGGAAGTTTGGCTTCCATTAGAAAATTTTTGGCCTTCTCGGCATCATAGAAATTTGATTCTCTCGTTACACGCTCAACCTCCTTAATTTGCCCTGTCTTGGCAGCTGCCTCAATGTATTTAAAGTGGATGTCAGGATCCTCACTGCAGATCAAGCACAAGTCAGTGTGGATACACAAGACTAAAAAACATCAACAAATTCCAAATTTCCTTATTTAACCAGCTTACCTGGAGCTCAAATACGATCCCAAAAAGAAGTAAAGACCTTCATAGGATTTAAATTGCTCAAACAGTTTAATGCATGCCTCAACACCCAGCTGCTCACAGTATTCTTTGGCGACCTACACTCAAATTACTTTCAGTCATATTGGGAAACAAAAAATCACAAAGCATGGACCAACTTCTGCTTCACCTGGTTTGACCCAAATATTAATTGAATAATGTGACATTACCTGCACTATTATCTGAAGGTTTCCTCTCAAATTGACAAGTAAAAGATCTTTCATGCACTCCAGTGCCCATTCCTGAGATAGTGTCCCAAAAAATTCTACGAGCGACTGAAAACAGAAAATAATCAGAGCTACAAATCAAGTTAAACCCTGTGACTTGAAGTAAACCGAGTCCAGTAATAGACAAACCTGTGGCTCAATTGCATGAGTATTCACAATGACACGTTTAATATCAGGTAACTCACTGTAGTGCTGCAGAAGAAAATATAAGTTTTGGTCATGCCACTGATAGAGCTTCCAGAAAAAACAGAAAGTTTTGGGAGACTAGCCAACCTGAAGAGCTCGGACATAAAGACCTGCTTTCTCACAAAGTTGAGCAATACGCGGCCTGTCATAGTGGCTGAACATGCCATTTGCTAATATGGCGTCAGCAACATTAGGAAATGTTACCAGGTTGATTTCAAGAACCTGCATAGAATAACAATTTTATGTAATTACAGCTATCTTAGGTGGCAAAATAGTAGTTCATTAGCATCAGTGAAATGCAACCTTGGTTTGCAAGTGAGCATGTTCTGGCAGATTGGGCTTAAGGACATCCAAGAGGAAGGCTGTTGCCTCACGTATCAAGTTCCTCTGAAGAGAGGAAAGAAAAAAAGCATTGGAAAACAGTTAAATTATAGGATCAGAAAAAATAGTAATTATAAGCAGAGATGTATATTCTTAACATTAACACTAGAGAATTTTTAAGGGACATATTATTTGATGATCAAACCTGAAGGAAAAGATCTGTTATTGTGTTGTAATCAACAGGACAACCTCCCTCCATTTGGGCCATCATTAAGGCAAAATTAACAGCTCCCTGCAGAACATAAAACAAAGTCACCAATCCTACTTCCATGCACATAAAAGTCTTGCCCTACATGTTGTTACATTTATCTATGGCAACTGCTTAAACTACAAAGCATCATTTTGTAAAAAAAATCAGTACCTGTGGATCTGATCGAAGAATTGTTTGCAGAAGAAACAAATAATCAGGTTCATATCCAACCTGCACCGATTCAGGTGTTATTATATGAGAACTTATGCCAAAGTAATATTAAAAATCTATTTGAAGGGAAAGCAGACAACCTGTTCGGACTATAGATGTACCGTAATACCTAGAGATTACTTCGGTGAAAGTTTGACCTACCTGTTTGGAGTAAATCAAAATTTTGTCGAACTCTCTTCGCTCGGCAAAAGCTGCAACAACTTTTGGGGTTGCTCTTGCTTTGATGTAAATTTTTAATGCAAGATCATTATCCACAGTCTACAAGTAAATAAGAAAACCAAATTTAGATGAGGAATAAAAGGTGTAGGCAGCACGAGACCACAAATGCTCTGAAATGCCTTCAACCTTCACAAGGTCTCCAAGTTCCTCGCTACATTCCAACTTGTCTTCAGCCAACCAATTCTCCAAAAGATTCTTCTTGTTCTGATTGACAACTAGACGAGAGAGTTCCAATGATTCAAATGCGTTTAGCTTCCCTTTAGTTAGAAGGGTCCCAAAATACTGCAATAATGGCGGTGTCTGTCCAGCTTGTACAGGTACACTCTGCAATGAAATATACAGAGGTAAATAAAGTTTGAACAATTATAACAATTTTGATTAGAGAATATCTTTTAGAGGTAACAACCAGACTTAGGTGTGCTTCCATGATACTATTGCAGTTGATGAAGTATATACCTGAAATTTCGCAACCGTATCTGGTGTACGAAGAATGCCTTGAGGAGATTCTGCAGCAAGCTCAGCGGCCTCCTTGTACTTTGTTTGAGCAAACAATTCTTGGAACCGTTGTACAACCTGAGATAAGGAGATCTCATTTAGTTGATGATCATGTGTATAAAAATGGGATGTATATCACTTTCAGTATGTAGGTATTGGTGATAGAAAATAATCATTACCAATTTTCACTAATGACCAACTAAGCATACCACCACTCTGGCTCTGCAGAACTTTATTTCCTGTTTGGTTCGCAGGATTGGATAGGATTTGGAGGGATTTGGATCTGAATTCCATCCCAATCCCATGTTTGGTGTGAAGGATTTCTTGGGTCTGAAATCCCACATGGATGGTTGGTATTTCAAAGGATTTTGTAGGATCCAAATCCCTCAAAAAAATTCTATCAAACCAAACAAGCCCTTAGGCTCTTCTGGTGTTCAAGTCAATCATCATCCGATGAACTTGATAACAAGTAGAAATCTTACACTTCCATACAGAAAATTGTCATGTTTAATTGAACAAACTGAATGTTTCCATGATATAGATGATTAATGGATCCACCTAGTCCCAACTAAAAGCAACTTTGCATCTCAAAGCTGACAGGTTCGGCTGGCCAGTCGATATTCTTGGCAGAAAATGAAGTTACTTTAGGGTCATGTGAGTTGGGTATGTGCCACTCAAATCCTGCAGGCTAACATAAATTCTAGAGATCTTGGATATCTCATTGCTATCTGTCTAGACACCTTAAAGAAACAACCACTTCTTCCTCCCCAACCATTAGTTCAACAACGAAGATTGTGAACTTCATACCAGGTTACTGGATCTTTTCTATGCATAATCCATCATCAAAATCTTATTCCATTCCACGTTCATTTTAGAATAAAACAAGAAAATCTTCAAAAACACCTCTGGCATGAGAATCATTATTGGCAGCAACCCAAACTTCAATCTCAGGTATATACTAAAAGAAATTGTCGTATTCTCCTCTATTTCTACTGAAACACCCTGGGAATAACCTAGTTTATTATGCATGAATTTCAAGAATTAACATTATTTAAGATATAATTAAACGGTTTCTAATCATCATGTTAGCTTCCAATACCTACAACAACTTCATCACTTATTTTTCTATTTACCAAATGTAGTATGTTTTTCCTTGAAAGAAATTAAAGCAACTAAGAAAACCAGCACACAATGATCCAACATTTGTAATATTAATACTGCAGATGCAATAATTTTACAAATACTGTTTCTGTATTTTGCAATCCTTGTTTTCCACAGAATTAAACCATGAAGGTGAATATGATTACGTGGAATCATGGACCGGTACGAGGGGGTTCGGTAAACATCTCTGAAAGATAAGTGACTTACTCAGTAAAAGGCGGTAAGCAGGTAGTCAACATACTTCCAAAAACTGATGCACACATAAAAAAATTCTCAAAGAACCATGAAAAAGAAAAGAAATTTACCAAATTCTCTGCACCAGGTAGGTTTCCTCTTTTTGCAAGATTGACAGCAAGCTCCAGATTGTTTAACTGCACTATCACGTCATGTTAGCATTCCAGAATAAAGAGAATTGCATGTCAGTCAGTGATGAGACAACTTCAGAAACTTACTTGTCCACTAACAAAGGGCACAATGGTTGATTCATTTACAGTAGCAAGTAAGACCTGCCCACGTCTATTGACAGCATAAAAGCCCCCAACTGATGAAGCTTCAGAGGTTAGAAAAATTGGATCTGGGCTGATTCTATTCCTATAAACTGCAGTAGCTGTTTCAAGGTCATATACGAATAGAAGCCCCAGCTTGGTGATCACATAGATCAAACCATACTTGTGAGATATCTGCAATGTCAACAATAAATACTTTTCAGAAAATCTTAAACAAGAATAAGTTCCATGAACATGAGTGTCAGCCGAAGTACCTGCATGGCAACAGGAAAATCATCTGCGAAATCCGGAGGGAAAAAGAGGTCTGCTTGTTTCTTGGTAAAAGAGGGCCTCCCTGCATTATATTTGTGAAAAGAAATTGACAAGCATTAAATATAGACATGTGGTTAAGAAGACATAAAAGAAAAAAAGATGTCACTTATATATGTTCACATATATGGTCTCAACTGCTATACATATATATATACACATGCACTGATGCACATAGGTAGATAAGAGTTTCAGTCTTTTGAAGAACAATGCTCCAACCTAACTCATCTTATTCAATGGTGAATGAGAACAAAAACTCATCAAGCATTCAAATTTCAAAAATATTGTTTCTTCTTTTCGGGAGAAAAGAATCAGATTATCAGAGAACAAACATATGCCGATGAAAAGCAATAATCAACGCTTTAAAAAAAACTATGAAGAACAAAACCTGGCTGAGCGCCTAACTCAATGACATGCAGCTTTGATGTAACTTGTCCAGCATTAGAGCTTTTGGTTGCAAAAGAAATAAGAATAGAAGGATTCTCATTGCCGGGAACCTGTTAAGAATGAATATATGCAATCACATTTTATGTAACTAGCTCAAAGATGAAAAGAAATAGAAAGAAGTTATCTACTTTTCAGTTATAGTATTAAAGAAAGTATGAGACTATGAGTACCTTGAAAGAGGCAAATGATGCTGCATGTGCTTCAAGAGCTTGACTCCGCTGCTGATCAACAGAAAAGAGTTGCATATTTCCTTTGACCAATTGTGGTCTCTGTGAACAAAAAAGATGGGTTAAAGATGTTCTAAGCTAAAAGGAAAAGAAAATAATGAACCACTGCACGTCAGGTGAAGGAAAATTCGTAGACATGAGTTACCAAACCAGGTGAAACTTTTTTAAAATAACAATCAAAAAGTCCATCTAGAGATTATATTTTACCATCATTTCCCAATAATGTGCACATACATAATCGTAATCAGACAGGAAAACAAGAACTGGCATAAAATAAAGCTGCATAACCAAAGGAGTGTTAGCCTAGTGGTAAGGATTGGGCACTACATAGTGGTGAACCCGAGTTCGAGCCCTGGGGGATACATTCTGGAGGTACGGGGGCTTCGACCCCGGGCTGCATGCTTTAGCAGTCGGGCTTCCGCCCAAAAATTGCCGAGGATTAGTCTGGGCCCAATGTGGTCTGGGATACCTCTTCCAAAAAAAAATAAAGCTGCATAAACCAACTGAAGTTTTTACAAAAATTAGCAGAAAAGAAAGGGAATGCGGGAATGGGATGTAACATTATACTAAAGATCAATATATGACATACCATTAAACAAATACATGAGCGGTAAACCTAAAACAGGGCAACCGAAACAAAAAGGAAAACTAAGTACATGCAAGTTACACTTGATTCATGTTTGTGTGATCTTTAGAATTTTGGTGGGAGGCATCAGAATCTCCCATTCGATGAGATGAATTTTGTCTCTCCCTCCAACAGCAGACCATCGACAGCTCTTCCTAAATCCTCCAATTCTACCAGCTATTCCTTCAGGACCCCGGACAAGCAATCACCTAAATATTTGCATGCACCTACTTGCAATCAAATATGCATGCATCCTACTTGCAAACAAATATGCATGCAGCTCACTTCCAATGAAATTACTCGTAGAAATTCCACTTCAAGAAGCATATTACATTTGCAGACAATCTAAAAACACTCTTAACTACAGTAAGCCATGGAGAACAAAGTTGTCACTGACCAAAGAGCATAGGAAAGATTCAAATTATCACTTAGAAGTGGAGCAACACAAGATGGTGTGTCCTGGTTGTGACAACTAATTAGGCTCAATGTACTGTAGAACAAAAGGCCATGTAAACCAGAACAAAAGCAAATAACACAAGGATCACTCAACCAAAATGAAAACAAAGTTGGGTTTGGTATTTAGATGACATAAGATCTATAAGCAACTGTTTAAGATAAAATGATCCATAAAAAGGAACATCTAATATGTTCACATTCAACTAACGAAGTAACAACAAACCTCTGGTGAGCCAGGGGCAATTCCAATCAAGACCAACCATTTCTCAGATGGATCACATTTGTAATTAATAATCTGATTGTTTGATAGGTTGGCTGTTCTATCAAACATCTTCACAGGCTCCAAATCACCTGTGCGTAAAAGATTGAACACTGAGTTCAAATAATATGATCTTTAGGTTACAAGTCAAAAGACACAAAGAATGCAATGTACCTTCAATTGACCAATGATACACTGACGTCTGGGTTACCATGCCCAACATCTTAGGGGTAACCCACTTCCAAAAGACAACCTGAAGAAGCAAATGAGATAAAGCCAATAAACATCAAATTTTGGCACACAAAATGAGAAAATCCGTTTAATTATAGGTTACAGAAAGTTGCCACCTGCTCAGGCATCTGATGAGACTTCATTTTGGCTTTCATCTCAATATTAAATATCTGTAAGTGATCCTGAGTAGTCCCAGGAAGTTGAGCTTCAAGAAAATTACAACATAAGTTAGCTACAAAAGCAAAAACAGGCCTTGCTATTTTTAAAATCGTTGCTACTATTTTCAGGTATTGATTGCCAAAACATGTTGTAGTACTATCAATGAAGCCCATGTTCAAATGAGAGTAGACATATCAGAGAACTATAGAATCTGGAACGTTTAGAGTTGTTTAATACTATGCCTTACAGTTGTCACATGCTGCATTCTTCGGTCTTATTAAGCATAGATTCGCAAATACTTATTCTGAAAACATGCCAGGGTAACAGGGCATATACTAATCATGTGTTACAGGCATGCGAGTATACTAACTAACGCATTATAATTCTCCATCATATCATTCAATATCTAGCGTAAGTTCTACCATTAGTATGAAAAAGAACCAGAAAAGTAATGAGCACTACATACATGTTGATTGTATTTCGAAATTCTCAATTTGGTTATATCCACAGCTTTACAAACTAATAGATAGCAAGTTGCACTTGTACCTTTTAAAGCCAGAATCCTGGAAATGGGATTCATAAGAGCTGAATCAGCAGTGATTGGCCTCCTCAATGGCTGCATTGGCATGCTCATATCGATAATCACCACACTGTTCTGAGGTGACGTTTCCCGAACACATATAAACTTATCTGACTCCATTGTAACATTGGTAAATGTAATGAACTGTGGATTGATCCCTATGCTTGGCAGCTGCAACAACAATGACACACAATTGAAATAAAAAATAATCAAACCATTCACAATAGATCACTATAACCTTCACTTCAAAAACACATTCATCAACCCCACAGATCTAGATATGTATTAAACATACATCACAATGAACTGCACTTCCTAAATTTATCTACATCTTTTTGGTCCTTCCAATACCACAGATCTAAAAATTAGGGGAGTGCAAAAGCTAGCAACAGTAATCACTATCAGACTAACCCTAAATAAACCCAAAAGGTCGTTAAATCATGAAAATCGCCTATATTAAGTTAGGTTTCCTAAATCTTATAATGCAAATTCTATTCTAGCATGATTCAATTAAGCTCTACATAAGTAACCATACGTCCGTTAATCTAACAAATCTAAGCAATACGATAGTCAAGAAGTTCAAGAATTCATTAACGTCATATCAACTATCCTAACCGCCATCTCAATAATCCTCAAAACAAGTATGAACAGTGGCGACAACAATAATTTCTCTAATTCAAACTACGTTTGGCATGATACAATTCCGAATCCATCAATACAGAGTGTATAATAAGATAAACCTAGGTTTTTTGTTAGAGATTTACATACCGTGAGTGCCTCTTTCATAGTGATCGGAGCGTTGGCGGCCGCCATGGTGGTGGCTAGATGGATCAAAAACGACGATTGATCAGATGTAGCTTTGATCTACGATTGTATTCAAGTTGATTTGAATCGCCGACTGATAAACTTCAGGCCACCGGAGACACACACAACCGTCGATAATCCCTCCGGAAGGAGAGATCTCGAGAGATTTAATGGGGAAAAGTACGTAATCGTGGTCTGGAATGCACAAACTTAAAAATCCAAATGAAAAGGAGAGATCTAATCTGAGACAGAGAGAGTGAAGCCTGATGAAATAAAAGGCCTTTCGGTGGATAAATTAAAATTGTATCGTTTGTTCACAATTTTTTTCCTCTAAAAAATTACAAAAAAATGCTCGCACTTTGTTTAAGTTACAAAATCACCCCCTAAACGGCTATTTTGGGTTATCATTATACGATGTTTCGATTTTTGTTGTGGGTATAAAATGGAAATGGGAATGATTTTGGGTGTTTGGTGTGGTAAAATATAATGATTCACTGCCTTCTTACGGTACGGATTGTTGTTGAAAAAAAATGGGAATAAGATCTTTTTTCAAGGGTATCCGAGGTTTTGTTCCGACTAATTTCGGTAACGTTTACGGACAGGTAAAGTATGGTGCCATGAGTTAATCCTCAGTGGCTACAATCTGGAAGCACCTGGATTCGAACCTGATGTAGAAGGGTTAACAAGTTATTTCTCTCACATGCCTTAACCAGTACACCACGGCCTTGTGGTTGGGAGACTATGATTCATGGAGTCGGTTATTCGAATTCTTACTATATTTACGATAAAAGTTAACATTTCTCTTTATATCATCCAGTAAGATTTTTATCCATTAAAATGATACCGTGTAAAAAAAATTATTCGGTAGAAGTTAAGAAAAAAAGAGTCGTCATCCTCGATTACAAGTTAAGACTCCCGACCCTCCATTGTTTCTACCAAGTAAAATTTACGGTCCTTGCATGCTCATGCACGAAGGTAAAGTGACCTGATAAGTATAAATTTATCTCATGTAGTCATATACCTACGTTATTAGAACTCAAGAATATAATATAACAGAACAAACATCTACAACTATCATGTTAGCCCGCTTCAGTTTAATAGGTATATATATAACCATTAGTCATACTAATGGTCTAGGTTCAAGCCCAGACGTTCCCATAGCCACAATCGCTGAGTAGGTCAGGAATACTTCCCACATTACGATATCAACCTTTTTAGAACAATAACCATTAGTCATGCTAAAAACACATCTATTGATATATAAACTATAGTAGAAAAAAAATAGAGTCGACAAGAATCGATTATTGGGTCTCGGTCCACAAAATTTTGCTGTGGGTAGCTGGGCCTATCCTTAAGTGGACCTTGGGCTAGAAGCCTCTTAAGGTTCTGTTCAATTTGGTGTCATATCTTAAACAATATTTTTCTTTAAGCTAACAATGTTAAAAAAATCCATAATTTATAGTACATTAATTTGATAATTTCACAAATGTAATTCAAAAAAATAAGAATCGTTTGATTTGTATTTGATTTTATATGGTTCAAATATTTGTTTATAGGAAAAACTAACAGCATTTTCAACCAATGTTTTAAAAAAACTCACCACGCAGCCGTCATGACACGACATGGCTTCAAGAATTGTGTCTCACGTCACGTTAAGCATGTGGCACACGTTGCCTATTGCGTAGTTTTCCTAATACAATATTTGATTTTTCTTTACGTTTTTAAGAATTTATTTGCTAGTTTTTAATATATATATATA
>LUCG01126960.1:0-10782 GCA_001633085.1 Carthamus tinctorius
TGTATATATAAGTTTATATGGTTAGATAATTGTAAGTGTTTACAAGTTATATGTTGTATATATCGTTGTATGGGGTGGTTTCATTTGCAAACCTTGTTTAAAATACAAACTTTGCAAACCTTTCAATCACCTTAGATTTCAAAACGTGTGGTGAAGATCAAAGGGTGCTTAAATAAGGTAATATCAATATTTTCTTTAATTAAAATTTAATTAAAAAAGGATATGAAGGGTATAATCGACATTTGCAACATGATAACAATTATGGAAACATGAATCAGAATAACTTAAACAACGGGAGGGATACGAATCAGCAAACAAAAACAGCAAACATTCGTAATATTTGGCGGAAGATCAGGTTTTGATTTCATCTAAATCTGCAAGATGATACGGCTGCCAGGAGGTAATCGAAGTTAGGGTTTATATTGAGTTCACTTCGTCTGTTTATGTGTTGATAGGCTCATTTGAATATTCCGATTATAGGTCGGAAACGAAGTGCAAGGATAATGAAGAACAGTTCGTTCGGGAATTTCACGAACACCGCTGATAACCCCATATGTTTTGATGATGATGGTAATGAAATCATATTGATAGATCTGAGTAGTAGTAAAACAAAGTATATGAGGGTTAAAAGAGAAAAGATAGAAGTGGAACAAATCAAAGGGTTCATGAAGACCAACATGAAAGCAAGTAAATTTGCAGGTACGCAGTTCAATTAATATTTAATTTGTTGCTGATGATTCCCAAAATGGTGATGTTATGGAGTTTGATTTTAGCAATAAAACAAATGCATTATTTAAGGATCTTTAATTTAGTTTGTTGCCGATGATTCAAAAAATGGTGATCTCAAGGAGTTTGATTTTATTTGTGGTTATTAAAGATCCTTTATTTGCCAATTTGGGTTTTTTGTTTTGAAAATGCGTTTTTTTAAGGAAAAGTAAATGAAACCAAGGCAAGGAGCTTCGGTATGGCCATCACCATGCCGAGGAAACCGGAAATTGTGTTAAATAGTTGGTGGAAAAAAATGTCGGTATTGTGGTTTGCAAATGTGGCGTTCGATTACAACCGATTTCATCGTTTTTGTTTACTCAAGAAAGCAACCCGTTTGGTTACTTTCATTCAGAACAGAACAGGGTGTTGGTCCGATATTCAGTAAAGCACATTGTTTCGTTAGTTTCATTCAGAATGGATCTGTATTTCGTTTGTTTCATTTAGTAAACCACATTGTTTCGTTAGTTTCATTCAGAACAGAACAAGGTATTTCGTTTGTTTCATTTAGTAAACCACACTGTTTCGTTAGTTTCATTCAGAATTTCATTCAGTGGTGGACATTGTTTCGTTAGTTTCATTCAGAACAGCACCCGGTTTCATTGACTCAATAAACCACCCGGTTTCGTTATTATACAGATCCAAAAATTGGGAATAAAGAAGCACTAAAACCAAAGGGCATGAGTTGCAATTATGATGGTAAGTTTATTGAATGTACAAAGTTAATTGAAAGGAAAAAATAAGTTTTTGATATGTAGTTCACAAAACTAATGTTTGTTGCAGATGACTTCACTCACATTCTAGGAACAAACAGAACCGGGACATCCGTAAAAGTTGAAAACCACCATGGTCTTCCTAAAAGGGTAAGAGGTAACATAGTCAAGGGGATGAAGGGAATTACTCTTCAGGAAGGTAAATGTATTGTCTACCCTAGTAACAATGTTAATCATGAAAAGAATGTAATTACATTTATGTGTTTCGTTGTGTACGGTGTAGGTGATGTCAAACCTTCCACGATGAAACAAACCAGAAAACGTGTTGAGAATGGTGATGGCAAGTTGAAAGCCAGAAATAGAGAAGAGTGTAGTGCAAATGTTAACATTGATAGGGAAGGACAACCAATACAGGAAGTCCTTCCTGTGCTAAGAACTAGAACATCTCCAAGAGCGCTATACGATTGTATTAAGGCGCTTAGCAGCGAACAAAGAGAAGTGGTTACGGATATGGGGTTAGGAAGTCTACTGAGCATGAAAACCGATGGCATCCCAACAAGGTTGGGATATTATCTGGTTGACAAGTTTGACGCTGAAACGATGCAACTAAAGGTCGAACGTGGCGTGATAGACATAACATTGGACTCGATACATTCATTGTTAGGATAGCCATGCATAGGGATTGATCTAAATAATGTGGAAAAAACAGAGGGACCGATGGACATGTGTGCGTATTTTAAAAGTCAGTTCCCCAAGAAGCCAAAAATGCGACCGATGGATGTGGCAGATCTCATTAGAAAGACGAAAGAAACAGGGCTGCATTTCAAATTAAACTTTGTGGTTATGTTTGCAAGCATTCTTGGAGAATGCAGCACGCAGGGGTGTTGCCACTTCAAGTTTTTAGAGAAAATAAGTAGTGAAGAAATGTTGGAAAACATCAATTGGTGCCAATATGTGTATGATATGCTGAAACAAAGTAAAGACGGATGGAGCCGAACAAGCCTAACATGTTTTTATGCGGGGCCAATCACGTACTTGATGGTAATAACATTGTCCGTGCACATATTTTTAAATTTTTTTCTTATGGTTTATTAAGATTTTGTACAATTACTTACGTGTTCATGTGTTGGAAATTGAGTAACAGTTGTTGTATGTTAACGCTACTACGTGCCCTGGGATTCCGGTCAAGCAAGGACGTACTGCATTGAATGTTTGGAGTTTGGCTATGCTAAGAAATCGGGAAACAGCTGAAAACAACAACGGAGGGTTTGGAAGTGCATCGTTGGTTGATGGAGGTGATAAGTCAAAAGGCACCACGGGCGAAACAATCGATGCTCGAGATAAAAACAACTCAGGACATGAAGCAACCATCAACATCACAGTCAACGAAGTATCAGGGCATGCAGAAGCGTATGAAACATATGTCGACGTCACAAACAACAACGTATCAAGACACAACGGACCGAATAACGAGGAGTCTGATATGGAAAAAGAAAGAAAGGTAATTCAATATTTGATGATAGCATTTAAGTAAGGATTTGGAATAATTAATTGATGCTAATGGACATGAAAATTACAGGATGACTTGAAGCTGATGGAGCAAAAAATCGATTGGATAGTAGGAGCGAAGCTAGAAATTGACGAGACGTTGGGTTTATTTCTGGAAAAATACCCTGGGGATATGGGTTTCATCAAGTTCAAGTACGTGCTTTCTGACATCTTCAAATATCGGATGTATACCGATCAACATACACAGGAATACAATGTTGGAACAAGTTATGTGACAAATAAAGATAGCGATGTACAACATGATACAAGTGTGACTGTAGATGATTCAGCAACGGATCGAAATGTGGATGAGTTTGTTGGAATTAAAGAAGGTGTTGTTGAAAAGGCGGCTGTAGCGCCGGATACACCGATTCATCGGGATAACAGGGACGACAATCAAATGGTTGAAGGTGACATTGTTGCAACGCCGACGCCGTTGTCACAATTCTGGTTTAGTCCAACGCTACATGCCGTGTGCGATGCAACCGAAGAAAAATCAATGTCAACGAAGAAGGCAAAAACGGTCAGCCCTAGCGGAGAGAATTCTAGCATTTTCAATGGGAAACAAAAACCACCACTTCATCCAAATTCAACAGGAAGGGCAACACGAGCTGATAAAGGTAAGCAAATATGCATAGAGTCACCGATAAAAAAACCCGAAAAGGTGCAGTGTCGAACCAAACACAGGTTGTTGCATGTATCGGAAGAGAGTCAAGGAGGACAATCCGATTGGGAGACCACTTACGATCACCATACGTAAGGAGGTCTGTTGACATGAAAGTGACTGCGGAGGAAAGACGAATACACGAGTGGGCACTAGGAGCAGACGGTGGAGACTTGTAAGTGATGTATCAAATGTGAATAAAGAATGAATACACATGATTAGCATGTTTTTTTAACATGTTTACTAATAAGTTTTCTTTTTTACCGTTACACCATTGGAAATACAGTGATGTAGTTTTTTCCTTGCCGAATGGTACAAATATGATGAGGCGAAACCTGCAAAACCTGGCAAGCCAACGGTCCTTATCTGCAAATATAATTGATGGGTGGTCAGAGTTACTAAACTGTGATGAACAAATCAGGAGTAGGGACTCAGTAAGACGATACTTCTTCAACACACGAATTATGGTACAACATTTTGAATATTTAGTTTGTATAATTGCATTTTCTGCTTCCAACCAGTAACACAGTATAGTGTTTAAAACTAGGTCGACATTGATATGAATAATCCACGGGCTGATATCAACATGCAGTACGACTTGTTCAACCGAAACTTAGCAGTTGCAGCTCAATATAACATGGAAGTAACGTCCTTCAAGAACATTGATTTGGTAAGTAAATATGGATGCTAATGCATGCCTACGATGGCGAATGTGTCTATATGAAAAAAAATAGTGAAATGTATGTAGTCAACAAAAATGGGTTAGCTTTCTTAGATGTTTTCTTTCACCCAAATTTTTCTATTTTGTTTAATATTTCACTTAAGGTTATATTTACTGCAACTGGTTCAATACAACAATGTGGTTCACGTGTTATATTTATTTGTTAATTAAACGAAACTATATATTGGGACCTTGTGTTGAACTAGTTCAGCTTGTGCACCTATTTGTACCATGTTTTCGCCTAGTTTCATGTGTATTTTAAACAACATTTTCATTTAGGTCACGTGTAAACCTAGTTCACCTAGTTGTACCTTATGTTCACCCGAAAACCTGGATTTTTGAAAACATTAGTTGCATCTAGAGCATCTCCAACAGCATTGCTATAATTTTTCCAAAATATAGCAAAAATGATCAAGATCTCTAAAATGATTTTTTCGTTTCTCCAAAAGTTTTTCTATTTTAGAGAATCTATCACCACTTATATTATTAAAATATACACTATATTTATTATCCCAATAAACTTTTTTAAAATTTTTAAATAACTAATTATACCATTGGGGGAAAAGATTAAAATAACTTTTTTCTCTCCTCATATAGAGAATATAGAGAANGTTATATTATTAAAATATACACTATATTTATTATCCCAATAATCTTTTTTAAAATTTTTAAATAACTAGTTATACCATTGGGGGAAAAGATTAAAATAACTTTTTTCTCTCCTCATATAGAGAATATAGAGAAAGCTCTATATTTAGATGAGACATAAAGTTTTTCTATTTTAGCAATTGGTTTAGGAACGCTATTGGAGCATTTTAGAAGAAAAAAAAAACCAACGTTTTCTATTTTAGCAATGCAATTGGAGATGCTCTTACTTCTCGTTAGGAACTACATTCATAGGTGGACATGGTGTGTGTTTGTTTCACCCAGTGCATCTGTTTCATTGACCATATGAAAAGGCATCGGGTTTGGTTGGTTCAGCTGGTTAACTTGGCTACACATAGTATGAAACTATATATTAAAATTGTGTTAATATATTTGAATAACATAGTGCATTTTAAAATTGGTTATGAAAAAATGCAGATATTTTTTCCGATACAAGATGGTACGCACTACTATCTAGTGGTTCTCAACTTAAAGAAATCAACAATGGTTGTTATAGATCATAGATCGTGGCCTGGATGTGACATCGAGGACGTTGTAGAGGCATACAATCCAATTGTGGATAAATTGGTAAGTAAGAACTACTCAACAAATTCTTTAATGCGCAAAAAATTAAGTTGTGTAACGATAATTAGGTATGTTACCGTAAAATGCAGCATCAACTGTTGATTAGGCATCTGAAGGTAATAAAGCATCCGGCTTGGAATTCACTTGAGGAAGAATTGCATCAGATACTAGAAATGAGCTGGCAAACCCAAAGCATGAGTGACGACGGCGGTATTTTCTTAATGCGACATATGGAGACTTGGATGGGGGAGGAACGTTCATGGAAAACTGGTTTTGCGAAGGAAGGTCCGATCCTGAAAACGCAGATAAACGATTTGCGCAAAAAATATTGCGCGAAAATCATACTTAATTCGTTTAACAAGCAAAAGGAGGACATGATGAAGGAGGTGGACAAGTTTCACAATACGAACTCTTCGTTAATGAGGGCGAAACATCTGAAAGATGTTTAGTTAATTGACGAATAGAGTAGGCTACAATCTATTGTGTTCGGATGTCTCAGTATTTTTTTGTTTAGCTATACGCTTACCTGATGCGGTAATTTTTTGAAGTATGTTTGTGGTAACATTATCCGGTATAATAAGTTAGTGTTTGCGTATTCAATGTTTCATGTTAGCAAAATTGGTATTACTATCTTACTGGTGGTTAATGAAACATAATTTCATTGTGAATTATTATATAATTTATGGTTTTGGTAAATTAATTGGCTCTATGGTATGGTTGAGGTATTTGATTGTATTCGGTTCATGGTAACCCTTTCTGGTATAAGATTTTAACAAGTTATCGTCAATGTGTCAAGATAGCAACATTGGTATAACGATGTTAATGAATAATGACGGTTCCAAGAAATGAAACTAACGAAACCGGTTTAATATGGGGTTGTTCAATATGATGAAAATGTTTCATGTACTTGTTTTTTTTTTTTATGAAATTGTTTCGTGTGAAGGTGGTTTTTACGTAGAAATGAAAAAGTTTTACAAAAGCAGGGGAAAATTTTCATATGAATAAAAAACACCGAAATAAGAAACAATTTCATCAAAAATTGAAGTGTAAGAAACAATTTCATCAAAAATTGAAGGATAAGAAACTAATCCATGAACCAATTACATTGATTTAATCCATGCAACCATGAGTTTACACGGTTTACACCTTTTTTGGGTTTACAAATGAACTCCCTCCATAACTATGATGCAAATGTTTCATGTACTTATTTTCTTGATGAAATTGTTTCGTATGAAGGTGGTTTTTATGTAGAAATGAAAAAATTTCATATGCTTAAAAAACACCGAAATATAAGCATATACCTTAAAAATTTTAAGTGTATGAAACATTTTCATCATATTAAACCACTCCATGAACCAATTTCATTGATTTAATCTACGCAACCATGAGTTTATGTGGTTTACACCCTTTTTTGGGTTTACAAATGATCTTCCCTATATAAAGCAGTGTACCTAACATTATGGTACGTTAAAGAAGTATCCGAATTGGGAGTAACCAATAGGGAAGTTGTGCGAAAATACATGAGTTATATTTTGTGTATGAACCATTTGCATCCCAAACTTATGGAGGAGGAAAAAACCACATGCATGCAAAAGTAGTAAAGTCCAGGAAAAAGTGAACTCATGAAATATTTTAAGTAAAAGATAACATAAGCACATGAAATATGCATGAAACCAACATATTTAATGTAATAAAAAGAAACATCCTTAAAAATTTTCATCCAAACTGTTCGACAGGTTGTGCGGAACGATAACCACAAAAATGAACAAAACCAAAACAACGGTTTAAATAAGAAATTAAAATGAAGGTTTAAATAAGTCAAATCCCTGGAAAAATCAACCTCCTTTACTTAGCCCTCGCTGGACAATTCCGTGAATCGTGGCGAACATGCTTCTGGCAGCATCGACACAGTCTCTTAGGTTTTTTTGCCATGTCTGCTGCAATCTCGGATGCCCCTTTCATACGTTTTCCTTTTCCCCTCCCTTTATTGCGTATGCCAGTAGGGGGAAAAATATCAACGGATTCAGGTTGTGACACACCAATTAGCTCTTCAATAGTTTCGGCTTTCCTCTCTTTACTAGATTGTATTGATTTCCCTATGGCTACTGCCTCAGCTAATCGTCCAATAGGTCAGCAAACTTTGTCAACCCATCACTATCATTCCGTACATAACCAATGATTTCATCAAACTTTGCAACGGCTCTGTTCATCGTTTCTTGTTTGTGGACATCCATTTCTCCATAACGTGCACGTGCAGGCATTATCTCGACAGGGACTAATCCGCGTCTCCAACGACGCAATATGTATTTATCTGGAACAGATTGTAACCCATCATTTAGCATGACTTTGAAAACGTGGCGACATAGAAAACCGTTACGCACAAAGTGATTGCAACTACAATCAAAAGAATTCTCCGGAATATCGTGAACCACCTGCACCAAACAACGTATTGATTTAGAATACACACTAAATCAATAAACATGAAATGCATTAAGACCGAAAAAGAAAATACATTGTAACATAAAAGGATATTACCATATACGTCGATTTGACCTCCGACTTTTTATTCATATGTTTCACTTGGTAAACCTTAACATTGTCTCCATCTTCGTCACATTTCAATGTACAATACCATACCGCCTTATTCAACTCCTTCTGAACCTCTAAAAATATGGTTCGTGTATAGACCTGACATACTTGAGCCTCAATCCTAGACGGTGATAACATGCGAGGTATCGTAGTCCTAGTTTCGACCTCAAGTTCACAATGCGCTTTACGTTGATCTTCAATTGCATGATCAAACTGATTAATAAAGAACACCAAGTCATCCATGAATTTCGCGTACACCCTGAAAAACGCATTTATACTTTCTGATCTCGAAGTCGTTTTCATCAATCCCGACATAGCAACATCCTTATAATAAGAAGGA
Organism: Carthamus tinctorius; assembly: GCA_001633085.1. Lineage (NCBI taxonomy): Eukaryota > Viridiplantae > Streptophyta > Magnoliopsida > Asterales > Asteraceae > Carthamus > Carthamus tinctorius. Next base: position 8,571 of record LUCG01126960.1, read on the forward strand.
ATCCACGATTTTCTTATACTATACATTTCATCCCACCAAGGATCTCCATGTAACGAGTATGTATCCATTAACTCAGTCCACCGGACCTCGAACTCTTCAGGCTCAATATGAACATTCCATACAAGCTTTTTGATTTCACGAACAAAGGGCGTTTGTCGAGCGATATGAGAACTTACCTGACAGATATAATATAAACCGTTACATTTAAAAAAAACTTACGATAAAATATTAGAAACCAACGAATAAAATAAAAGGTCGCTAACCTTGTCTTTGAATTTATTAGTTATATGCCACATACACAAACGGTGTTTGGCATCGGGAAAACCTACCGGTATGGCTTGTTTCATCGCGAGGCATTGATCAGTGATCACAAATTTCGGTTGAGTCCCATGTGCTTTCATGAAAGCTTGCAAGACCCAAGTGAAATACGTTGCGTTTTCTTTTGCAATTAATGACGCACCAACGAGAACCGACTTCTTATGATTATCTACCGCAACAAATGGAACAAAACTCATATTGTACCTAAAAAACACAGCAGTTAACACCATATCAATAGACAATTAACACGTGACATTATTTGTTACAAAAAAACCCATAAAACAAACACTTACTGGTTGGTACGATAAGTTGCATCAAAGGAAATAGTGTCTCCGAACTCACTATAGTTACGTCTTGCAGTTTCATCGGCCCAAAAGCATGCAACTAACTCCTTCCCTTCAACCTTATATTTGAAGAAATAACTGGGACAATTCTCACGCCTATTGGTAAGTTTGTTTACAAACATTTGTGCATCTTTGTTCCCAATGAAGTGAACAACATCCCTCTTAAAATTAATATGATCCCTAGCGGTGCCACCAGAAGATTCTATACCACCCTTTATAATCGATTGCATCCTATGCGACTGCGTTATCCCAACCTTAGAGCTACACGCATTAAAGACATTAGTACGATGAGAGAATCCAAGTTGCCTGTTTGACCGTGAAAACAATCTATCTTCCGGCAAAAATAACATATGATTATGACACTCATTAATCTTGTAAACGACATAACGACCAACTTCACTAACAAAATGGATCTTCATAAAAGCCTTGCATCCGGTCCTTTTTACACATGATTTTCGTCGTTTCTTCTCACCGTACCCGGCCTCCATTGAATCAAAATCCCTTTTCATAGGTATACCTTCTTTGCTACAAACGAAATAACGCACTTGTACTCGTCCCAATTTGTTGATTTTTTTATTCGACAACCGAACGTCAAACCCGGCTATGTCGGCGTACTTTCTATACCGCAACTCAGCACTCTCAACAGAATCAAATTCCTCACTGATCGTAATGGAACTACTAGCATCCATAATCGGAATCCACAACTTAGAGCCGTCCGGAGATAGAACCATTTCTTGTGTCATTGACTCTATGAAACAATAAACGTAATGAAACATCGGATAAACCCATTATACATTAATTGGCAAATAAACACATGCATCACCCACATGAAATAACAAAAATAATATACAACAAATATATTTCATGTACATCCCGCATAATGCATGAAATCATCCATAAATAACATCTTCAAAAAAAAATTACCTTTTGGGATACTTTGGTCCACCTGAACTTCATTAAACTCAATCGGAATTTCACCATCACCGTCACCGTTTGGAACAAGATGGGCGTCTGACAAACCATCTGTTTCGTGCGACGACATAAACGAAGATAATAAGTCGTCGTTCTCTTGACAGACGTCAACGACATGCATTTCATTGTGAGACGACCCATCTAGTTTATCATGAACATTCACGGGTACACTCTCGTAATCCATCTCCGGTAAACTGAAATGAAAGAATGACTGTATCCTCTTGGAGTAAGCAAAACCTATTATCCCAATGAAATTTGTAAGAAAAAATAAAAGGTAATACATTAATTTGATTTTTTTAAAACTGTCAACTATTATCTCCAGTGATAATTATATCAAAAGATTCCAACTTTTTTCCAAAACTGAAAAATTCATTAATTAGAGGTCGAAGGTTACAATTACTATAATGCCCTTTATCTTTAAATTAACTTTAAAAACAATAGAATTTTTTGATTGGTTATTAGAGGTTTGTAGGGTTTGCAAACTAATGGTGGTTTGCAAATGATCGGCACCCATCGTTGTATATTATTTTTTTAATGTTAAATAAATTAATTAGAGAGAAAATGTTTAATGGTTAGGA
>LUCG01126969.1:0-14437 GCA_001633085.1 Carthamus tinctorius
ATCCTTTGGAGAACCAGAAGATTCTCCAAACCAAGGATATGACTTGTGTTGCATGTTCAAAAGAAAAGTTAATTACCAGCCCATCAACTGCCAAAGCTGGGTTTGAATCCCTCAATTTTCTGGAAAGGATACAAGGGGATATATGTGGGCCTATACATCCCCCTTATGGACCATTTAGGTATTTTATGGTTTTAATTGATGCATCAACGAAATGGTCACATGTGTGCTTATTATCAAGTCGCAATCTGGTGTTTGCACGATTACTTGCCCAATTAATACTATTGAGATCACATTTTCCAGATTATCTATAAAGGCAATTCGTTTAGATAATGCTGGTGAATTCACATCCCAAATATTTAATGATTATTGTATGTCNTGTTCATACGCAAAATGGCTTGCTGAATAGCTTATTAAGCGACTACAAATGATAGCCAGGCTAATGATTATGAAAGCAAAACTACCGGTTTCTGCCTAGGGCCATGCTATCTTACACGCAGCAACATTAATTCGCATCAGACCAACAAGTTATAATGCTTCCTCCCCTTTAAAAACGGTTTTTGGTCAGGGACCGAATATTTCCCATCTAAGAATTTTTGGTTGTGCGGTTTATGTCCCAATTGGTCCACCACAACGCACAAAGATGGGACCTAAAAGATGGTTAGGAATATATGTTGGATATGAATCTGCATCGACAATTAAATATTTAGAGCCATTAACGGGGGATTTATTTACGGCTCGATTTGCTGATTGTCATTTTGAGGAATCAGAATTCCCAGCATTAGGGGGGGACTAAACAGCTGGAAAATCAAAGTAAAATAAGCTGGAGTGAATTATCGTTGTCTCATCTTGAACCTTGAACTAAAGAATGTGAACTAGAAGTTCAAAAGATAATTCATTTGCAAGGATTGGCAAATCAATTACCAGACACATTCACTGACCCAAAGAGAGTGACAAAGTCACATGTGCAGCTGCTAATGCTCCAATTAAGATTAATGTCCCAGAAGGACAAGATAATATGAGTAACGAGTCTAGGGCATGCCAGAAGCGTGGTAGACCACTCAGTTCCAAAGATAAAAATCCTCGAAAGAAAAAGGGAGCTAATAATCAAGATGGCCATATCAAGGTAAATGAAACGCTAAGAGAGTCTCCAGAAGAGACACTAGACATGTTGGTTCCAGAAGAACCTCAGGTACCTGAAAATGAAGAGATCTCAATAAATTATAGCATGTCTAGAAAAGTATGGAACCGAGACAAAACCTACGTCGATGATACATTTGCATATAACGTAGCGCTAAATGTAATGGAAAATGAGGAGGATCAAGAACGAAAATCTGTTGATGAATGCATGCATAGAAAAGATTGGCCAAAATGGAAAGATGCAATGCAGACAAAATTAAATTCCCTAACGAAACGGAAAGTTTTCGGACCTGTGGTCCGTACACCTGAGGGTGTAAAACCCGTCGGGTACAAATGGGTCTTCATACGGAAATGTAATGAGAAGAATGAAATAGTGAGATATAAAGCACGGCTAGTGGCACAAGGATTCTCACAAAGACCCGGAATTGACTATGAGGAGACTTATTCTCCCGTGGTGGATGCAACAACTTTCCGATATCTCATAACTCTGGTAATACATGAAGGGATTGATATGCGTTTAATGGATGTCGTGACAACTTACTTATATGGGTCACTTGGCAATGATATTTACATGAAACTCCCTGAAGGATTGAAACTACCTGAATCTTGTAAAATGAATTCTCGAGAACATTGTTCAATCAAGTTGAATAAATCATTATATGCCTTGAAACAGTCAGGGCGTATGTGGTATAATCGCCTCAGTGAGTATTTATTGGAAGAAGGGTATAAAAATGACTCTATCTGCCCATGTATTTTTATAAAAGAGGTATGGACCCGAGTATGTTATAATTGCCGTGTATGTAGATGATTTAAACATAATAGGAACTCCAGGTGAGCTTCCTAAGGTGATAGAATATTTAAAAAGGGGTTTTGAGATGAAAGATCTTGGAAATACCAAGTTTTGTCTTGGGCTACAAATCGAACACCTTAAAGATGGAATCCTTGTGCACCAAGAAACGTATGTAGAAAAGGTGTTGAGAAGGTTTTACATAGATAAATCACATCCACTGAGCACCCCTATGGTTGTGAGGTCGCTTAATGTTGAAAAAGACCCTTTTCGACCTCCAACTGATGATGAAGATACCCTTGATCCTAAAGTACCATATTTGAGTGTCATTGGAGCACTAATGTTTCTCGCTGGTCATACAAGACGTGATATATCGTTCTCTTTAAATCTATTAGCAAGATATAGTTCGTGTCCTGCGAAGAGACACTGGAATGGAGTAAAGAAAATATTCCGATATCTTCAAGGTACGATAGATTTGGGTTTATATTTTGCTAACCCATCAAAGGTAAGTTTAATTGGTTTTGCAGATGCCGGATACCTGTCAGATCCTCATACCGTTCGTTCCCAAACCGGATATGTATTCACTATAGGTGGTACAACAATTTCATGGCGTTCCACAAAGCAGACCATGGCAGCTACATNTGGATCATGCGGTATCGTTTCAAATAAGGAGCCACCGACAGTATTGTATGAAGACAATGCGACATGCCGCTCAACTCAAGGAAGGATATATCAAAGGAGTCAGGACCAAGCATATACTTCCAAAGTTCTTTTTCACACATGATTTGCAGAAGAGCGGCGACATTAGTGTTCAGCAAGTTCGTTCGCGTGAGAACCTAGCTGATTTATTCACCAAGTCACTTCCAAATTCGACGTTTCAGAGACTAGTTCATGATATTGGGATGCGCCGACTTTAAGAGCTCAAGTGATGTGATTATCAGGGGGAGAAAATACGCGTTGCACTCTTTTTCCTTTGATCATGGTTTTGTCCCACTGGGTTTTCCTTACAAGGTTTTTAATGAGACAACAACCCCAAGCATATTTGGAGTAACTATGTACTCTTTTTCCCTTCACTAAGTTTTTCCCACAAGGATTTTACTAAGTAAGGTTTTTAATGAGGCATAGTACTTTTACTTGACTTCCAAGGGGGAGTGTTATGGAATATTAGATATATATGGAATGGATGTCAATCCCTTTATTATTGGTAAAGATATATACCATATATGTTTTGTATTTCTTAGGGACCAAGTAATGCGTAACTATAAGTATATATATTCTCTATTGAATAAGAAACCAAGTTTTTATAGTCAGTTGCACTTTCAAAATTTCAATTTGTTACCGACATGGGACAATCTAAAACTCATCACAATTCACCATTTGATAATTAATATATTTTCACTATCCTATTAAGGTTTTCTTGTATAGATAACAATTTACAAAATAATTTCTTATACGTGTTTATGCCACACCTAAAAATAGCAATATCACTACAAAATAAGGGTGCTTTATAGATGGATTTTTTGTTGGAGTAATTATTGGTTGGGATTACTGTTTATTTTTCCGCCAAGAACCGAAGATTTTCACTAACCGTAAGATCGGCATGTTATCCGCCATTGATGACTACTTTAGTGGATCACTGGCGGGATTTTTCCGCCGTTGAAGCACTTTTATTTATCTTTATTGGGTGGGTCAGATGAGGATAGAAATTAACTTCACAATTAATTGTAAATATGAACAACATTTTCAAGAGGAATGCCGACGTCATTCGAAGGTCACATCGCTTGGAATTACTCTAGTGATCCATGTCAGGTTTGGATACGTATGCAACAAAATTGATATTCATGTTTGATGTTGATGTATGAAGAAAATTTAGTAAGTCGTTAGATGGTTGAGATTACATATAGAGAGTGTTCATTTAGAATCATTTGTATGACCAAAACAATGAAGACTCAGTGCGGATTCTTGGGTTGGCATATCAGGATATATATGATCATGAATATCCTTAGCGAAATGATCATGTCGATATATAACGTTAAGAAGCACACTTCACATGCAATTTAGCGGAACACATGTGTCGTTTATACCAACCTAACAGCTTGCATAATAGTAACTTGGCATCTAGTTGATTGACAACAACATAGGGGAGTGATCTATCGCAACCAATTAACCACATGAGGTCATTTACTTAAAACCGGTATAAGTCGTTGTCCAAATACTTTAGGACCTAACAAAAGTGGTTTAGATAAGATACAAGTCCAATCAAGATCCAATCCAACAAACCACTAGACTAACTACAATGATAGTTGTCAAAATGAACATGCAACTCTAGATTAAGATGTCACTTTGTTTTCGATACTGATTACTAATACTGAATAATTAATGAGTGGACGGTAAGTTTGCAACAAATACTGAATAATTAATTGTTAAATAAACATTTTACGCAAAATAAGTAATTCACCCATATATATATTTGATAATCATGTACTTTTCAAAAAAAAAAATTGTAGTTAACTTTACGGTCACCAACCCATTAACTCTTCATCATCAACTGGAGGACATTGTGCTTTAAATACTCTTCCAAACGACAAACTGTAGTATTGATTATAGAAAATGACCACAACCTACCCATGAATCACATGTAACACCAACAGAAGGTACTTTGTTTGACCTATACAGAATGCCCTCTAAAATACGGAAAATAACACACACACATATAGATATGTAGATATATAGAGTGAGTAACATTTAGAGGAAAACCCCAAAAAACGATTAACTGGAGAACACATTAATAACCATTCATTTGTACGGTATGTACATGTCCATACAAGTAAGCGAAGATCTGTCCTGGATTCTATGCACATGTGCATGTTATGGACATATGTATATTAAACAAGTTACTTGTATGCAAATGTGCATACCCTAGAAATAGGTTATTAGTGCATTTCTCAATTTTTCAATAATCTTGTCTTTCTTCTTACTTTAGGTCACGGAAGCTTTTGGGTGAATAGTGTCTAAAAAGACCGAAAGCCGAAAGCGATGAAGTCATAATCATGAAGAGAAATGCCGCGTAGCCGCATAATATTGCGCCACCAATTTGAGCACAAAATCGGTTGAATTTGTTGCACAATTTCATCCAAAACAAATCATGTTCACCGGTGACTGCTAATAATGAGGCTGTTAGGCAAGCTGAAGTTGCTGCAAATACCATGTATACGACTACCTGTAGTTCAAACGACACATGTAAACTTTCAGTATCTCGAGCACCTTTGGCATATATGGCAGGAAAGGACAAGACATAATAGTTGAGAATTTGTTGATGGGTCTACTACGACATTATACTAGAAAGTGACACGACGTGACCGACACAATAAAAAAATAAGTGGAACAAAAGTCAAGCAGATGAGACAGTTTGTAATTACTAAACTACCCAAGCATATCAAATTAGAACACTAAGGAAGCGTTTGGTTGGGGGTATTGCAGATAAGGAATGAGAATGATAATGATAATGAAAGCTGTTGTTTGGTTTGATATTATATAATGGAATCATTCTTGCAGATCCATTAACTTTCATTCCTAACCAAATTGGAAGGAATTAAAATTTTAATTCTACTTAGTTCATTTTCTCATATGTCGTTCCATCTCTTGATGTTAAATGAAACATCTTTTGTATTTTCAAGTTGGAGGAACATATATTCTTTTTTTAATATGAAACAATTTTTCATTGATTATATTAGGTTAACCAAACAGCATCAATGTAATTATCATTTCTATTCCCATTCCCCTACATTTCGATTTTCTTTTTCATTCCTATTCTTTAAAATAAACCAAAGGCCCCTAAAACTTCCCACAACTCTTTGATCACCCACCTTTCCCATTTTCACACACCAAATGGATCCTAAAGAGTAATGGTTAATTTCTTTTAGTCTTGAGTTCCATCATCTTATTTGTTCCTTTGATCCATTTATCGTCTTTATTTCATGGCCCCATCAAAGTTTGTCGTTGAAGTTATACACGTGGATTTCAATGTTATATGAGATGTATTATTTAAACAAACGAACCATTAATTAATGATGTATTATTATCATCTAGTTTTAATCAATTAATTTATTACAACATCTCTAACATCGATCTATGCTATTTTAGAAATTTTGCTAAACTCTCCTTAATAGAAAAACAATAAAAAAAAACAACCAAGAAATCACCAAGTTTGAGAAAAGATATAGTTATTCTATTGGAGAAATATCAAATATAAACATGGAATTTTCACAAACTCTGCAAGTCTAATAAAAAATCATTGATTTTGTTTATCTCCTAAATTTTAGGCGGTTATGAAATGCGGTTGAGAGAAAATTTAGGAAACGAATTAATCCACACCGTTAGTCATGTACATGTATGGATGAGATTGGTTTGTATAGTTAATTTGTAAGAAATGTTATGGTTTGTAGCAGATACGATCCCTATTCTATTTTGTTATATTCTTAATCAAGGGGGACGAGCATGCCCCACATCAAAATGACAAATTAAAATTGGAAAATATATATATACCTGATCCAATAAGAATGAGAGCCAAACAAGATACTTGTATGAAGTCTTCATATCTGGTTTCAAATGTGAGGAGAGTAGACGTCTGATTACTAGCTGAATCAGATTATATCCTGCAGCTGCTATGTCTATGAACACCAACACACTGATAAACCCAGAAACATTAATTAAATGCATCTTTAATAAATATGTAAAGGTACTATATATATACACACACACAAACACATAGACATGTCTGATGAATGTAAACCACTTTGAAATTACTATTTGTTTTAAGAGAGAGATAGAGATAGAGGGAGATGATGCTTACAAAAGAGCATTCATGTCCCTGAAAGTAGCAGTTCTGGAGAATGAGGTGAAAATAAGAGTGGTTTGGGTATCCAATCTAACCAAGCAAGCAGTGGTGAGTAACAGCATGGTTGCACACACCCTTAGAAATGCCTCTATTCTCATAATATTCATCTCTCTCTCTCTCTCTCTCTCTCTCTNTAGTGGTACTTGGAGTAGATTGATAATGAATTAAGAGCCTGGGAACGAGCTGTCTATTTATACGTCGATATATTTCATATATAGAGAGAGAGAGCACGCTAAAATCATTTGTAAACCAACAAATATAAACAATGCAAACCTATAAAATTTTAAGAAACGTTTTCATATTTTCTATAAATCCATATTGTTCCTTACTTATTTTGTTCAATGGCTATAATTAGTTCTATAAATTTATACTCTTTTATTGGTTCATATAAAACCGTCTCTCTTTCTACATGTAGTTTTATTTCATTTGAAAGTCAAACAATTTATTTTCAACTTGTTATATCTCTAGAATAAATATAACTGTAATTTGTGTTTATTTATGTGAAATAAATCAATATAAGTAGTAATGTTATCAAAGCATTAGTAGCCTAGCGGTTGGTAACATATTAATATATCTTTGTGAGGAACAGTGGATGACATTCATGTGTATCCGGGTTCGATTCATGGGGTGAGCATGTGGCGATATTCTGACCATGGGTCGGCTTTCAACTCGGTCTATAATCGCCGAGGATTAATCGGATGATTGTTCGGATCCCAAATAATTCGTCGACTTCGTATCAAAACGTGTGTATGAATTATTTGTAGTTTAAAAAAAGTATTAGTAATGTTCTATAAAAATAAACCAATTTAAATCATACGTGTGTCATAAAAAACAGGTAAAAACAAATAAAATTAACTCATTTAGCTAAAAAGAAAGCACATGTCAACCAAATGGACAAAGAATCCTTACAAAAAATATGTCATTTATCCACGTTTCATAAAAAGCATGGAAATTTTTTGTGTGACAAATAGTTTTTTATATAGAGATTGTTAAAAAAANCTCAAAAGTCCACGCTTTTAAATATGTAATTTTTGTAATCAGAAAAGTTCACACTTCAAAGCGTAGACTTTTGTAACATTTGCATTATTTTCCAAAATTTCCATGCTTAAAAATGTTAAAATTTAGATAATTTGTCCATACTAATAAATGTGATTTTTACTATAATTTTCACACTTTCAAATGTAGAGATTTGATAAAAAATTGTAACGCCAAATATATTCACGCTTTATTATAATTACTTTCTTGTAATGAACATGTGAATGGTATAGGGTTTTAGAGATCACACGTCCCAGCGTTGCATGCTTGAGGCTTAAAAGAAGACGGGGTTGTTACAAACTCCTCCACTTAAATTCCTAACGTCCTCGTTAGGTCTATCAAAGTTTTTCTCTTTGTCATCGTCAATGCGGGATTTGTTTAAAATGTTACAAACATCTCCCTCAATGACTCATCATACCCAATGAGGTTTGCCCCATCATCCCGATGGTAAAAGGGTCGACTTTGATACTATTCTATAACAACCAAAAGCCCAAAGCTATAGGTTAGCCTAATAATATTAAATCCAACTTAAAACTATGATGGATGTTATTAGTAACCCATGAGTTCAGGTTTATAAGAAAGTCAGTCAACATGTGAGATGGGTTGTTACTAATCGATCATAATTGTTTCTGTAAACTAAGCCATAGGGATCTACATCAATTAAAACTAACAAACCGTAGTATTAAAAAAGAAATTAACCATCTTGTGGTCAAGGCTTCTTGTTGGAAATATACGATATTTGAGTGAAAATTGATTATATAAAAATATATATTGATGGAAAAGTGAAAGATTGTGAATTCATATATGAATTTATATCAAATTTAATTGTCATGAATTTTAAATTTAATTGTTATAAGTTCAAACCTTTCATATTACTTTCATTACCTATAAATAAAGCTTCATGGATTCAAATGCTGAAAGAGTTAGTTTTGAAGAAGTTGTCTAGTTAAAGTTAATGAACATTGCCGCAAAGTTTATCCATTCCCTTTTGTTCTAAAACATTATAATAGAGAGAAGATATATTTTGGTTCCTTTAGTTAATCTGGTTGTGCTGCTAGAGTTAATTGTTGTTGTTGTTGTATCCTGAGAGATAGACGTTCGAGTGTCTCTAGCACAGTAGAGATGACGAATTTGTCTTAATGAAAGTCTGCTCGCCAGAAGCCTCAACATGTCCTTATATATCCAAGTATCGACATGCAAACATACACCTTCATATTTTTTTTTGATGTGCATATTTTATTTACTGTATTATTTCGTCTTTTATAACAAACTTTTTCTAACAATCTTAAGGCAAAAAATTTATGCTATAAAAGATGCTCATTTTGAAAGAAAAATCTGGTTATTCGTTTGGTGTAATTCTGATACACAACATTGTCTGAAGATGATGGCTAGTGAACCAAAACAAGATAAAGGATCTATGATGGTGTTGATTTTTGAAATGAGGGATTGCAAATGAGTAATCATAGATGTCTGTGTTGTGTTTGGAAGTCAAACATCATCTATGTTTTTAATGATAATAGTATTGTATTTCTTTAAGATCTGACTATTTCTTCTGTTTTCTTTTCACTAAGTTGGGAGTTTATATGGAATCCTAACTCAAAGTATGTTGAGTAGTTTTCGTGCTCATGTTTGGTTGGTGAAATGAACAAATAAGGTTTTGAATAAAGTTGTACTCTATAAAGAAAATGGTTTAACTTTATTAGACGATTTGGACTTTTTGTATGTACCCAGGTTTTATTGCTTCCATCTTAAATTTGTATAACAACGATTCACATTTTATAATGTTCACAATTGGGCATCAGATGAAAGGTTTGGTTCATGGTAATCTAAATTGAAAAATGATATGTTGAGACCAAAAGAGATAAATTGACTTGAATTTGAAAACCCTATCAATTTTGGTTTTTATACCGAAGCGAGACAAAAGAGCTATATCATCATTTTCCTCAAAGGAAGTTTGGGGATTTGCTGATTGATTAATTAATGTATTGAGTTGCAATTGCATTCATTTTTCTTTCTTTCCGTTTTCTTGTAAAAGGTAACGTCAATATATCGGTTTTGCTGAACAAAAGCTTCAATATTTTTTTTGCTCAGTTGTGAAAACTATTAACTTCACCAAAACATTAAACGACAACCTTTTCTTTTTACCTCAACTATTGAACCCTTTTGTCACAAATCCGTCCCTACAAAATTGCGAGTCGGCGTCCCTGAACAAGCAGAACACAAACAACAGCCTTCTTCCGTCTTCATGCTATACTCTATCCAGCAATACTCATCAAACCATGTGGGAACACGTCTTAATTTAGACCCTATCTTTTTAGTCGGAAAGACATGAACATGTCATTGACAAGGTCCTCTAAGCCAGTGTCTCTTTGATCAAGGACGTATGTCAAAACATTTGATCTCTTAGATGTATTCGAAGAAATATTATCCACATCTTTTGTTCTTGGTATAACAATAGAAGCATTTGTATCTGGGGCATTTGTTGTGCCTACAGTTAATTCCGATGGGCTTTTCTTTTTTAGACTTTCTCCATGTGAACTTTTTAACATTAGTCGAAACCATATATAAAATTCAACAAAGTAATAAATTATGTAAAATAAATAAATTTAGAGCAAACTAATACGTACTAAGTTTAGTCAAGCAAATAAATCATGTAAAAAGAATAATGAAATCATGTAAATATTGACACAAATGAAATCTTGTAAACATAAGTAATCAATTTTGGAAAATGACTAAAATCAAACTTACCGCAAAATTTTAAATTTGAGTTAGGTTCATAGGCAGAAGTTTGAATGTGAGATTTGAGAGGGTAAAATTGAACACTTAGGTGCCGTTTACTTGAACACTTACCCGGTAAGTGCATACCGGTAAAATTGAACACTATCACTTTCATATCGGACAATATTTTAGTCTCTCAAAACGATATTGTCCACAACAATTTATCCGTTAAGCTCTTACCGGGTAAGAGTTGTCGATATCATTTACTGGGTAAGACTCTCGATTCATGCTATCGCTATTACCGGTTCTGCTATCGCTCTTACCGGGTAAGATTCTAGTCATTTTCATGTTCGTCTCGTAAGGTAAATTGACCGAGTAAGTACTTACCGGGTAAGTATCAAGTAAACAGCTCTGAAAACTCTAAATCCTTGTCCTCATATGCCCTTAATTACCAAGTAATTAGATTCTCTCCTCTATCTTATTATAAGATTTGTTATTTTTTGTATGTTCACTAATAAAGTTATTGAACCGATAAACCCTTACCAATTAGGTAAATAAATATTTAACACATGGCCCCAGACGTATCATGGGATCATTAAAATTTTCCAGCTGACAATTTATTTCGTTTAAAAATGTTAGTTCGTGGGAACAAGTTGTGGGACCTATCCAGTTTAGAAATATTTGCACATATCATTGTCCCATTTTAAATACGTTTGTTTGGTTTTTATAAGATTCAAATAACTATTATCGTCTTAAACTTTTATATTATTGTAATGAACGCATTACCATTGCTAAAAATAGAAGTTTAAAATTCGAAATTATGATGCGGAATTTTGTTTTATGAAGAGATATCCTGATCATTTAATCATTAAATAGAAGATTTTTAGAATCATGTATAACAAGCAAATCATTATTGTATTTTTGTTCTCTTTGGAATGAAAGATAAATGAAAGCTTAAAAGCTTTAGATTTTTGTTAATGCCAAAAATCGCACTTAAGACCACTTAAGGTTTACTTATGAGGCTTGTCCGTCGAGAGAAAGGAACTCTTTCAACAAAACGCACGTAAAACAAAGAAAACAGAATAAACTTAAGACAGAATATTTGATGACGCATGAAAAACCTCTTAACAGAGGAAAAAACCATGCGGTCGAATTAAGATCAAGCCGACGCTCCACTAGTTGTCACCAATTAGAGGTGACGTCCTTGATGCTACACCGATGGGTCGTACGATACAAGAATGGAAATAAAACGATCGTAAATAAATTACAAAGGATTGTAAGAAAGATTTCAGAGAGAATAATATTGCAGAATTCTTCGAGGATCAGTCCGCCCCTTTGCTTGATGTTTTAAGGTCTTTTATACTTGGATTCTTGTATAACGGTTGAGTGTTGAATGACATTAATGACAACGGTCGTAACGGTCTTGTATTTATTGTTCCTTCGAATATTTGTCGTCGGTTACATATTAATTGCTCCGATCCTGTAATAAAACAATAGCTAAGATAGAGTGACTGTTAGAAATCGTTAGTCCTATGTTTATTAGGCGACGTCGTACGTTACCTCAAGATGTCGTACGATGATCTTACGAAGGTCGTACGACGATCATACGAAGGTCGTATGACGAATGTCTTTCATTGTACGATGGGTTTATTCTTCTTTCTCAGAACCTTATTTAAATACAAGATTATCACTTATATATAATCTTATATATTTTTGTCATTCATCGTGCGTCGTAGATTTTTACGCAAACAATATTCATTATAATTTTGGTTGAATCTTTGATTATATTATAACTATCAATTACTCTTTGTTGACTGGCATTAGAAAACTCTGTTAGTTTAAAAGTGATTTTAGTTTATTTTAAACACCAATAATTAATTAGTTTTGATAAATATAAAAGAAAAATAAATAACAACTTACCTGCCCTTTCACATAACTTTTAAGCAATCATGTAGAATTCAACCTTTATTCACCATTGCTCCATTTGAGTTATCCTAAATAGGCATAATTATGTCTTGTGTGGAAGTTATATGACCTTTTATCACATATCTCAAGGGTTATATATGGTTAAGTTTTTTTCTTTTTTTTAAGGATATTCGGGGCTTTCCTTGACTAATACTGACAAGGTTCATCAATAGCTAAAGCATGCTGCCTTGAATTAATCCTAGTGGTCACAATCTGGGAGCGTCTGGATTTGAACCTGGAGTCGCTACAACAAAATTGAGTTTATAGGCCTCTTAAAACAAAAAAGCGTCCCAATAGAGTGTTATATAGGATGCTAGGTTATAGGACCAAATACAAAAACGTCCTATCAAAAAGTGTTACAATAAGTTTATATGACGTTTTTGGGCGTCGTAACAAATTTTTAGGACATTTTCAAAATAAATTGTCGTATTAGCTATCCTTATAGGATGTTATTGAGAAGTGTCCTATAAACTTGTTGGTCCCAAATAGATGATCTTCAAGTTACAAGGAATTGTAGAAGGGGGTTGAATACAATTACACAGATAGTTTTCACTTTTAAATTCTTTGTATTAAAGTAACTGAATTTACAAAGACTGTTGCGGGAATAGAAAAGGGGTTAACCTAATCTAAACAATCTTAAGTTTTGACACTAAGCCTTCACTATGCACTAGTGAGATAATAAAGGAAAGAAGGAAAAAAAGATAGAAGAATGGAAAGTACTCAGTATAGAAAGAGTTTGAACTGATGTGTTTGAAGAACACGCCCAAGGTCTCAATTTATACTGCATGCATTAAATGCATGGTATGGTCACCTTTACACGTGTTGTGTAGCTGGTGGACCATGTGTACTATTTACCGTTTTAATATACCACACATCGTGTAATAACTTTGTTTATTTTAACAATTGGAATTATTGAAGTCATTAGTAGTCTAATGTGTAGGCTTAAATTTCAGGATTCGGAATAAAGGAGTTGGGCTTGGGATAAAGTTAATTCTTCAAAGGAATTTTGAGAGAAAGTTGTCATTTGGTAGATGCGTTGCTAGGTGAATGTGTGTGTGAGAAGGATATTGTTAAAGGAGAAGAGAAAGGTTGGTAGCTTTATCAATTGGAAGGAGATTGGTTCGAAGGTATGCATCTTCAATTCCTTTCTCCTTAATTTTATAATTTCTAGATTAGTTGATTAATCTAGGGTTGGGAAATCATGATTATTGATGATGTTGAGTCTTGCTTATTTGGGTAATTTTGGTCTTGATTACAATTGAAGGAGTGAGATATTATACCTCTCCAAATCTCCTTGTAGCTCCAATCACCAATAATGGTGATGTGGGTGAATACCAAACTCTCAAGGAAAACCTCGTGTTTGGGCAAACTATGAGAATGGATAGATTCTTAGAGTAATTTATGATTGGAAGTTCATTGTGGATAATCTATGCATAATGGGATTGGATTTTGGAGATTTTTGTGGCTGTTTTTCGAGTGCATGATCGAACTTACAGTGGCTTCCGCGGGTTAGCAACGGAAGGGAGCCGCGGGTTTTCCGCCGGCGTGAACTGTGGGTTGTCCATGGGTAAGGAGCCGCGGCTTAACTGCCGTTTCCACTGGAGTCCGATTTGGGATTCTTCGTTTTAACCAGTTTTGAGTTGGGATTTGAGCTAAAACTTGTCGCAAGGGTTTCTAAGGAAGAATTAGCCACGTTAGAGATTACTAATGCCTTATGGGATCATGGTATAGGTGATCGTGAAGTTCGAGAGCGTGTCTTAGAGTAAGGACTTCTTCGGGAACGCGTATCAGGTGAGGTTTCTGTTGGTCCTTATGGGATGGCCAATAAGGTAAGATTATATTAATTGTATTGTAGAGGGGGGGGGGTTGAATACAATCAACACAGTTTCTTCCACATT